>JAJGRW010005185.1:0-94213 GCA_025461045.1 Carex parvula
CCTTGTATTAAGGCCGATTTCCTACAAAATCCCAAGAAAAAAGTAATACTCACAGAATTGCCAATATGGTCACCAAAGACTAGTACAATAATCTTAGAATAATATGTTTTGCCTTTTCTTTCATTTTTTTTTTGTAGATGTTGTGCAAGCTAACATTCTTACAATAATTTGAAAGTACAAATTAGAAAAGTCATTTGGCATATAATATACAAGGAGAGAAACAAATGTACCAGACTTGCGCTTTCAGTTTCTTCAGGGTCATAATATTGAGAGGCATGTCATCACAGCCTTCGTCTCTCCACACAATTGCCACATCATCAAGGGATCCACCATTTTTCACATTCAAGCAATTGGAAGCTGAATTGAGAACTGCCCCGCATAACCACTGGCCGCCGGGATAAGAAGCACTTTCACACAAAATACATGATGCCTTTGCACTAAATTTTATTTCCATTTCCTCAAAATCATACTCCAGTAAGCCTATGCAAAAAGCAAAGAAAACATAGACAAAAAAACACATGAATTAATCAAAATCCCCATAGGCAGGCAGTATTCAACTCCACTCTCCCGGTTAATGAGTGATGGAGAAGGCTCACAAGTGCACATAGTGCCCACTAGGGCTCTAAACCAATGACCTCTTAGACATCATCCTAGTACCTCACCTCTTAAGCTACTAGTTTGGTTCTTCAACTCACCACTACAAAACAGGAATATATTCTTACAACCTCCCAAATCCCAACTTATTTAGTTCCAAGATGGCCACTAAACCCCTCCATAGTTGTTCAAAGAAGTCGATTTGGGTATTTAAAAAATGCAAGGCGAGGAGGGCCAAATGTAACCTTCTGCATATTTCAGAGGAGGACATCTGGGAAAGAGATACTTCTCCTTTTGCCGGGAATAACTGTCGGTGCTTTGTAGATGGATCATAAAATGATATTTTGTAGCTTTGTAAGGGCATCATAAAATTATGCCTTCAAAAGATCCATGAATATGGTGGCGGAACTATGTACAAGGAAAAGGAGCTATGCCCCCCCCCTATAAATTGAAATTTTTTATTTTACCCTTCAATTTTTTTAATTTTTACAAAAAATATTATTATTAGCCCCCCCTCATAAAATAAAATTACATGACACCTATTCATCTAACCCTCCTATCTCAATTTTCTGGTTGCACCACCACATGAATATGTCACTTAAGTTGTGGAGGAATCAAGTAGTTCCAAGTGTCCCTCCATCATATCTCAATTTAAAAATAAATAAATAAATAAGTTGACTAAAAATCTAAAGTCAAAATTGTAACATTAAGCGCGTACATGTGATCTACATCACTGTATCTACACTCATTAATAAAATTAGATTTCAACTATAAGAATCAATATAGATTGAAACAATGCCAAAAAAGTTGTCCATGTGATCTACCTCTATATACCACTTAATCTGTTAATATTCCAGCCTATATTTAGAGGCATGATGGTGACATGACACAACAAGCTGGAGGCATAAGAACCCTCCTTCCAGCTAAAATAAGTATATGATAGATACAAACACACCAAAATGCAAGGGTTAACTGACATATACCTCAGGGTCTGATATTGAGAATTTGTGGAACTCTGAAAAGCTGGAAATCGGATCCTTGTATCCTGACCCAAGAATTCCTTCCCACGCTTCTCAAGCAATCGACCAATGTTTGTTGAAACTGCATCATCTCTGTTATTACAATTATTTAGAATCTAATTGTCGGTTTGTTACCCAACTAAGCTCCAATTAGCTTCTAGAAACAATTAGCATAGTGAAGAGCGAAATTACAAGCTTGGGGTCCAAGCAGGAGGAGTAGAGGAAGCATAAGCTCTATAGCATCCATAATACATCATCTGGTGAAGCGCGAAGGGGAGTTCTGGCGTCAGCATTCTGCTGGAGATCTCCCGCCACGTGGCTGGACCAGAGGTTCCGTGCTTCTGGATTATATCGCCGAGCGCCACGTGGAGCCGTTCTGCCTCGTCAGCTGGCACGCCGACGGCCGAGATCTCCTCCGCCGAGATCTTATCCAGCGCCTGGTACGCCATACTTCGTGCCATATCAGTTCGGTTGTTACGTCCCCGCTCTCCAGGTGACCGGTCACTGTGTATCCTAGTCTGATTTATGCTTCAATGTTTTCGGATTTTGCTTTCCATTAATTTGTGTGGTAGTTTCTCGTGCGGTTTTGTAATACATAAGTGACCCGCCATAGCTGTCATAGTGCGGAATGCCTGAATGAGGCGCGGTGAACTTACAACCTTTTAAGACTCGTGGGACAGTTCTCACTTAAACTGGGTTGGGTCAACCTGGACCATGAGCGTATTAAAAAGTCATGCAACAAGTAGCAAATCGGTATACTGCTTGCGGCGAATATTTTTAAGGCAATAGGGGCGGTGTTAATCGGATGGATGCCTACGTGCTCCAGGTGTATGCATTTAGAGCATAGAATGGGTCGTTGACTCGCTATCGGGTAACAAAATAGTAGCGGGTGAATAATGAATAATACTAATATAATAATTAATTTTATTATATTTTACAAATATAACATAAAAAATCATTAATTTCACACATATATAATCACATACTAATAAAAAAAATGTCCAATCAATTCCAACTAAACTTTTTTTATAAACCAAGAGAATTCAAAAACACAATCTCTTTGAATAAGTTTTATTATTTAACTAAATAACGAAACGGGCAAATAAAAGTAATATGTTTAATATTTTTTATAGTAAAACACTAAATAACAAAAGTTCATCACTAATTATTCTCAAACAATATATATGAAATATTTCGCAAATAAATTTCACCATCCTAATTATTACTCAAACATTATTATAAAATTTTATTCTATACAATTACCCTATAGGGTAACGGTTACGAAATAGACTTTTCCCGTACACTTATTTGTTTAGCTAATAAAAAAAAATTCTTATTCATACCCATACCCGATAAGCAGGGTATCATTGACACCCCTACCCATGGGATATGCTCAAGACGAGATGGTCAATATGTCCCGATCCGATTGTACGAAGTAATCCCTGATTGACCTCATCATTCTAAATTTATTCTTCTTTCCTTCTCCGAATTCTAACAATTAGGATTTAGGGCGCATTCCGTGATTTTGAGAACGGTGCGTTTTTTAAAGAGGATTACTTGGTATTTTTTTTTCCTCATTATTATTCGTCTCTGGAAAATTGTAAAGACCAGTGTTGTAAATAACAGTATGCAGTCATCGGACGGACATAATAGTGCTAAGCGATTAATTAGAAATAATCAGAAATGAGGAGGGTTCCAATGCCTCCATTTTTCATGCCTCCACCATGCCTCCATTTTTAAAACTTTAATAACTCAAAATTTAAAACTTAAAAGTCAAAATAAAACCGTTGGATATGATCTATATCATTTTATCTATGTGCTCATAAAAAATTATCACATTTTGATTTTGTTTTTATGTGAATCAATAAGTTGAAAAATCAACGTCTAGAAATTATCCACATTAGTACGTTTTTTACAAGCTCTTGATGACAACCAAAACAAAATTGAAATGTCATAATTTTTTACACGTGTATAGATATAATGATGTAGATCATATCCAACGGTTTTATTTGACTTTTAAGTTTTAAATTTTGAGTTATTAAAGTTTTAAAAATGGAGGCATGATGGAGGCATGAAAAAATGGAGGCATTGGAACCCTCCTCATCAGAAATAACCAGTTATAATCGGAAATAAGCAGTCGATTAGTCAGAAAAATTCGTGATAGTTTGGTCACCGCTAATGTCACACCCCGAGACAACCCGCCACGTATTTCTACGTAAGGCGTATTCCCATCACATACATTATCAATGACAATACAATAAATGCCACAGTTATTTCATAAGCAAAAGAGTTCTACAAACGATCATGACAGACACGGCTAGTAAAACGACCACTTCCATGCCTGATCAATGTATTAATTATTTAAAATAGAGACTACATCAACAAGTGGCATATTATTCATTTCAGAATCTTCCCGCCTTAGCTCACTCACGACCTTGCTCAGTACCTTCATCTTCATTACCTGGAACCCACATAAAAGTGGAACGGGTGAGAGACTCGAACATTCTCTCAGTACGGGATTTAGTTCCAGCCCGGGGATTTGTAAAATCTTCCCTTTTGATCATACTAATTAAACAACTTTATTTATTCAATAACCAAAATGCAAACTATATTATCCTATCATGCAATGACCTATCATTCATGTAAGCACTTGTTACTTTAAAAATCATATTAATCACTGACCATCACTTTGCTTGTGATGCATTATATCTCAAACCCGACTGCGACTAGCATTCCCCGCATGTCGGTCCTGACCGCGACTAACAGTCCCCGCATATCAGCCTTTCGAACATCAAACCCGACTGCGACTAGCATTCCCCGCATATCGGTCCCGACCACCACTATCATTCCCCGTGTATCGGCCTTTCTGGCATTGAACCCGATTGCGACTAGCAACCTCCGCATATCGGTCCCGACCACGACTAGCAGTCCCCGTGTATCGGCCTTTCCAATATCGAACCCGACTGTGACTAGCAGCCTCCGCATATCGGTCCCGACCAAGACTAGCGGTCCCCGTGTATCGGCCTTTCCAATATCGAACCCGACTGCGACTAGCATCCCCCGCATACCGGTCCCGATCGCGACTAGCAGCCCCCGCGTATCGGCCTTTCCATTCATTCAACTCACAGTGATTGTTCGTTTTCTTAATCTATTATTATACTCAATCGATATATTTCATTCAGGTCATATGTTCCAAACGAAATAATCTTATTCTTTATTCTCTAAACAAAGCCAAAGAGGTTGTTCGAATCAACATGCACAATTCCATAAGTAATTTAAGATGCACACAAAGGAATAAGTAATTAGTTTTACAAAAAGCCCAGGAAGCCCGTACCTGTTGTCGTGGGGTAATTTACTGTTGTCTCTACTTCTCTTCTTATTTCGTCACTCGGATCTAGACCACGAAACATGATTTCTAAATTAATATTTATACATATTTCTATTTAGATAAGTCTGTTACTAAACTAACTTTTGTTAAGTACAAAATCCGAATATCATTGATACGATTTAAACAGAAATATATTTGTTAATTGACAATTATAATGGAAATGGTATTCCATGAGGAATAGGATTAAATTATTGATAAGTTTTTATAATATAATTTTTTGTAATAAAAATAACTTTAGGGTTATCGGAGAATAAAAACCCAGGATTATCGGTGAAAAATTACCATAAAATAAATAAATAGATGCAAATCAAGAATTTTTGGTGCACTTCGGTGGAAGTCTAAGAGAAATTAAACTATGAGATTTTATTATCATTTAATTAATCTACGACAATTCTGACATCCACATAATATACGGTTTTAAGATATACTTATCATTTAAGAAATAGTTGAAACTATGCAATTTAATTATGAAATTTCAGGAACTATTGACCATTGAAATAAATACTAATTTCCACCAATTATTAACAGATTTTATCAAATAATTAATACATCCTAATAAATAAATAATTTCAGAAATTATATAACTCTCAGAAATTTTATCAACTAAATATGATCTAAAGATTATATCAGAAAATAAAATAGAGGAAATATTTACTTTTCAGAAATTATAAAACTTCTTAGAAATTCTAATCAAATAGATAAATATAATATAAAGATTATATAAATAAGATAAAATAGAGGAATAATATCTTCAATCGGTGAGTATAAGAGATTGTCTAATCAATTTAGCAATAATTGAACATTAAAATTAATTACGAATGAAAGGAAATTATCAAGTATAGATATCTAACCTTTTCTCTCTTTCTTTAATCTTCTGTGAAAATTTAGCAAAGAGAGAGTACGGAACAGAGGGGTTATTTAATTATGCAAGTAGTTATTTATAATGGGAGAACTTGATAACTCAGAGGGAATAGGCGCTATTCACAGTTATAGGGTGGTTATTTTATGGGAGTCATTAATTCAAATTGGAATTTATCTTTGATAAGGTTCTCACTGCCGTCTGTACGCCAAATCAATTAGTTTGTAAATTAAATTTCAACTTATATATGTATGTTAACGTATACGAATATCAATCAGAATATATTCAAGATTCTAGTTTGCATTCTTATTAAATTAAGCTATTTAAATACGAAAGGAAGAAAAGTTGCTAAATGAATTTCATTGTACCTTAATTAATATAATATTTTCAGTACGTGGTATTACAGCTAACGACAAATCAACCGATTAATCGACTTAAACGTATGTTTTTTACAACATTGGTAAAGATATAAATTCAAATTCTTCCATAGCTCGAGATGAGTTGCATGATTGTTTTAGATTTGAATTCTTAATTCATAACAATAAGTTTAGAGGACGGGTTTGATGTGAAGTTAATTTACATTTTATTAAGATCACAACTTTTTTCAGAGGATAATTTTAAGTTTTTAACTTACATTCAAGTTTCGTGGTACGTTCATTTGATTTTGAAAAATATTGGTCAAATTAAAAATAGTATATCATGGTGTGCTCTCAATTATGAAATGGAATTATTAAATTTGAGTCAACATTGAATTTAATAAATCGTCCTCGTAAAAATATTATAACTCTATTGTTACAAATTTTGTATTATTTGATGAGAGATTAAACAACTTTCAAACCGATTCAAATTTGATCCACGCGCTATTAAGAATAGATAACATCTATAACTTTAACTTTCCAATTGAACAATATTTTTCAAGATATCTAATAAATATACGAACTATAATTTTTATAAATAATTTGAATTTAAATTTTTATAAAAATGCTAACCTTTATCTTTTTTATTTTAAAATAATATATTCATCTCAAGAAGAATTCAGTTCGTTTGTATAGGATAATAAGTCAGAAAATCAACGGTTTGTCGTATTACTATGCACCACTAGCTCTCTTTCTTTTGATCTCGTGCAAAAAAAAAATTAATAAAATTGACATGAATGCATTAATTTTGTTTTTTTTAAGGTCAACTGTTTATATTTAGTGCTTTATTGAATTAAAATTATTTATTTTTTGATGGTAAGGTGGCAAGTTGCCATCTTACAATTTTGCATTGATAAACAAGTTATTTACACAGAATTAAAATTATTTATAAATTTTTTTTGTCAGAATAGAGGTGTAAAATGTTTATGATTGATCTCTTTGAAGAATTTGGACAGCGAACAAAATTAAACATATTAATTAATATTTACACGTTGATGAGAATTAGTTTTTAATCTAGTGATAAAGATAGTATTCTTCGTGTAGAAGATTGTAGGTTGAAAATCCGAATAAAGAATTTTTAATAAATATTAAATGGTTGGATAATTTGACTTCTAATATTTACTTTAAAAAATTGAAACCTCTATGGATGCGATTTATATTAATATAAAAATAATGAGAAAAAAAAAAGGATCACTAGGGAGAATAGAATATAAAGACGTAATCTTTTTCCAACGGTAAATTTTATACGATGTAAATTAACTCACAAGTTTTATGCACATGTTGCTCTCAGAGTTTTTTCGGATGCACAGTTTGACAGGGCAGTTTTTAATGAGTTTGGCTAGTATGATATCGGTGTCATATGACACTAACTATAAAATTGATTGGATAGATTTCAAACGACTAATTCAAACCGTTCAAACCGATTTACTTTATTAGTGATGCGTTTACATGTAAAAAATTTATATTTTATAGTTATTTTTAGTATCAAATCAAGCGGTAAAAAATGTTGAAAAATAAATGTATTAAAATTAACTTAAAAACTCACACATTTGACCGCTTTACTTGATACTAAATAAATTCAAAAAATTATAAATTTTGCATGTAAACGCACAACTATTGAAATAGATTGGTTTGAACGGTTTGGATTCACCGTTTGAAGTCAATTCGATAGGTTTTGGAGTTGGTATTATATAGACTGAAATGACACTAATATCATACTAGCCAGACTAGTTTTTAATTCATAAAAGCATGAACAATAAAGTGAAAATTATCTTGTGTAATCTTGCGCTCTACGTGAATTAAAAGTTGTCCTGTTAAAATAAGCACCCGTTTTCCTTATCATAAGTAAATTAAACATATATGTTTAAACACATCTATACCTCTAGTGTAAGTTTGGGCATTAACATTTTACATTTCTACTGAATTGTATCAATCGATTGCTTTTCTGATTGTGTAATTAGTTTAACTTTATGTTTTCAAGAATAACTTCATCCAGAATTCTTTAATTAGGTTATTGTGTCGTCAGAATTCTTTAATTTGATATTGATGTGTTAGTATTATATGGGTTTTTATTGTGCTCTTATGGATGTTACTATTTTAAACATTAGTTGGATTGGTGATATTTTATAAAGTGGTAGAACTTGTATTTCTCTTAATGGAGAGTTAGGTGATTATTTTCATTGTAAAAAAGGTCTTAGATAGGGTGATTCTTTATCTCCCTCCTTTTTGATCTAGTTGTTGATGCTCTTAATAAGAATTTAAGTAAGGCTCAGTTGACAACTGGCTTGATAGCTGGATCAGGTTCTCCCATTAGTGTTTTGAATTTACACTTTGCAGATGACACCTTATTATTTTTAGAAGCAAATTCTCTTATGGTTGAACATCTCAAATTTCTTCTATTAGGTTTTGAAAACTTGTCTCATTTGAAGTTCAACTTTGATAAGAGTGAACTTATTCCTCTTATATCTAATCATGATGCTTCTCTTTTAGCTATGCAGTTAAATTGTAAGATAAGTACTTTGCTAATTACATATTTAGGTGTTCCTTTACAGAAGAAAGTAAATGTTTCCGACTGGTTTCCATTAGTTGATAAGATAGAAAAACGATTACAAACTTGGAAAGGTTCTTTACTTCTCTTGGAGGTAGGGTGACTTTATTAAATTTTGTTTTGACAGCTATGCCCTTGTATTGGTTATCTATTTATAGAATGCCGGTAACTATTAAGAAAAAACTAGATATTATTAGAAAAAGATTTCTTTTGTCTAATGGTACTCCTGAAAGGAAGAGATACCTTCTCATTAAATGGTCAACTGTTTGTTTGCCTAAAAATCGCCGGGGGGGGGGGGGGGGTGTTGTTTAGGTGTTTTAGACCTTAATTATATGAATATTGCTCTCTTAGCTAAATGTTGGTTTCGATTTAAGAATCCAACTGTTGATGGAAAGTGGAAATCTATCCTCATTTCTAAATATGATCTCACTGGTTTAGATTATAATAGGTTTTCATCATTTTGGTCTCGTATTTTAGATCTTATAAAAATCTTTAATATGGGTATTAATAGAAATGTAGGGGATGGTTCAACTACTTTTTGGTTAGATAGATGGCATGGTACTAGTAATTGTGCATTATAGTGTTTTTTCCAATCTCTTTTGAATTATTTCTAACCCTACTATAACTGTAGCAACTGTGTTAGCAAATTTTCCATTATCCAGGCAATTAACTGGTATTATATTATCAGAATGGATCCACCTTTTAGGGCTTTTCTCTTCTCATTCTCTATATTCAACCAGTCCTGATAGAATACTTCGGAGATGTAATTCTTCTGGTCTTTTTTTTGTTCACTCTCTTTATAAATGGTTATCTTTTAGAGGTGTTCCAACTAATACTTATTATACTCTTATGGTAATCTAAGATTCCACTTAAGATTAAAGTCTTTTCTTTGGTTACTTAGGCAAGAAAAGATACTTACTAAATGCAACCTACAATCAAGGGGTTGACAGGGTAATATAAATTGTGTTTTTTGCGGTGCCCCTAATACTGTAGATTATCTCTTTGTTACTTGCCATTTTATTTCTTCTTTATGGTCTTGGATTGGGAATCATAACAACTTTGTTTTTAATTGTTCCCAAGTGTCTGATCTTTGGTATTATGTTTTGATGTGTTTTTATTAGAGATATTGTGGATATTTTGATGTTGGTTGTTAGGCTTTATTTTCGTAGTATATTTTGGATGTTTTGTATGAACTCTATGGTTTCGTAATGAAACAGGTGGTTATTACCACTTTTGCAAAAAAAAAAAGTTGATTGCCTGTAGAAGGTTAGGGTGAGCACGGTTCTCTCATACTGGTACAGTAGTACTGTACCAGTACTGGAGTTAACCTCGATTGTGGAGATGGTGCTTAAATTCCCACTCATTATTGTGTGTTATTGAACTGTTTGTATTCTTAGTGTTAACCATTTTATACCAGCAGGTGATTGTAATTAAATGAAAACAGAGATCAAATGAAAAAAGCCTTGGCTAAATAGAATACCATAAAAGCAGGGGTCAAATGAAAAAAACAGTCACTGCTCACAGTGCTCACATAAAGATATGTCAATTGTAGTTATAGGTGATAAATACATACTATATACTACTAGAAGTCTGAAACAAGCAACAAATATATACTTTAATTGATTTTGATTGTATTTCAAGTGTTCACTTGTTGAGATTCTTTAATTTGTGTCGCACTACTATTAATACTTTATTACCGGAGATAATTTGTATCAATTGTACTTAATTGAAAGAGTTAAGAATTATTTTCTCATAAGCTCGTATAAGAGTTAAGATCGTCAGACTATTGATGAATTTCTATTCTAAACTAAAATAGAAAAACAAAATTAAATAGATTAGAAGAGCGTGATACATGAAATTCACTAGTGTTGTGAGATTTGTTCAAAATTGAAGTACAAAAGCAGGTTATGAATTTTTTTCTTATGGTAAAATTATTTATAAAATTCTAGATTCTATCTCCTCATATAACATAAAAATAATAATTTATATTCATACTCAATTTAAGAATTTAATTTCCATCTTGCTTCATGACCGGATCCGTTTTTTTGATCGCCGTCGCGCTCTGACGACGATAAGATCTACTCATCGTCGCTCTCCGATCGAGATGAGAACTCTACGCTCCGAACTCCGACGATACCACACTCTCGGTTCCAATCGGCTCCGCTCGGCTCCAATCCCTCCCCTCTCGGATCTACTCACCGGCGCGCTCCGATCGATATGAGACTAAATGCTTCGAGTTCCGACGATACCGCACTCTCGGCTCTGGTCCCTCCCCTCTCTCTCATTCTCCTCTCCGGTCGAGGAGGTAGTTTCGAGAGAGGAATATTGTGTTGAAAATAGGTTTTGAATTTTAGAACTGAAGTTGTGATTAGGCAAAAGAGAGAGGTGCTTCAGTTGGAACTGATAATTGTATTTTTAGTATTGAAATTAATGTTTGAAGTCTGAACATGCTTGTGTTAATTTGTTATTCTTGAATTTTAGTAATTTGATAGTTTAGTTGCTTAATTTAGTTCTCTGCATTTTGAATTTCATTATGGTAATTTTTTCTCTCAATAGATTGTAACCAGTAGCAATATCTTAAAGGATTATTTATATCCGTTAGTGTAATTTGAGTTGTTTATATTTCATATTTTACAACACATTCAAATTCTTTAACAATATATAGTTGTTTCAAATGACGAATTCGAAACGTTGAAATCCATCTATCTTACGAGCGATGTATTTGTATGTGAAAATTTAAAATTTTCGAATTAATTTTGTATAGAGTTGAGCGGTAAAAAATCATTCAAAATACGAATGCATTAAAATTAATTATAAACTTTTTAATTTTGACTACTTAACTATATTTAAAAATACAAAATTAATTCAAAATTTTAAAATTTCCACTTATAGACGCATCACTAGTAAAGTAGATAGTTTCAACAATTCAGATCTACCATTTATTTTAGAGTTGAGTTCACAAAAAAACTTGATGAACTTAAAAACACACTGGTTCTACTCAAATTATTTTATGTGAAAACTTATTTTACCTTGCATCTGTATGTAGTCTAATTATAATATTTAAATTTTCGAAAAGAAATGAAAATCCGCAGGTAGTAGCCTGCTTTTATAAAAAAGGGTAAATTTTGCTGGAGGTCACTAAACTTTGTCCTTTGTCACGAATTGGTCACTCAACTTTGATTTGTCCCTCCATAGCCACTGAATTTTTAATTTGTCCCAATTAAGTCACCCTATAAAATTTTGGATGGAATGAGCATATTCCGTTATATTTTGGATGGAAAAGTTATAGGTGACTTGATTGGGACAAATTAAAAGTTCAATGGCTATGCAGGGACAAATCAAAGTTGAGTGACCAATTTGTGACAAAGAACAAAGTTCAGTGACCTCCAGCGAAATTTACCCTATAAAAAAAAAGGTTTCTCGAACCACACCAGACCACGAATTCGGATCACCTAGAACAAGTACCTGACTCAAACAAATTACGAACGGACGGTCCAGATTAGTTCTTAACTTGGTACGAATTCAAAACGGATCCCCTGTGATTTCTATAAGTATCAGATTGACTTTGACCCGCTGAGATTAATCGTTAACGTCCGTTTGTAATTTGCTCAAGTCAGGTACCTGCGAGGATACGGATTCCCAGACCACACCAGGGCATCGGGCTAATAAAACCCGACTCCGGTCGACTCCGGTACGTGGCGTTCCGACTGCCGGCACCAGGCTAATAAAACCCACAACTTTTAACGAAATCAAAATCACCCGAACCCAATAAATACCTGTATCTCCGTCTCCCTCGTCTTGTTTTGCGCAATTGCACGCATCCTGCATCATCCCTTTCTCCAGTTCTTCTAATGGCGTCGGTCGGCGCTTCTCCTGCGCCCGATCCCATCGACCCCAAACCCGGAATGGCCGGAGCCGACAGCCTTTCTTCAAGCCTCCCAGAAACCCCGTCTATCACCCAAAATTCTAACACAATCCTAGATCAAAACCCTAGTTCGACCGCAAACTATAACCCTGACCAAAACCCTAATCTTTCGGCTCCTGCCTTGACGCCGCTACCTCCAGGAGTCTCGCCTTTCGCTCCCTCCTTCCGACCTCTAGGGGCCCCACAGTTTTCCGCCGTTCCAAGCCCTAACCCTAATTTTTCGATGGGTCAAGCTACAGTGGTTCAACCTCCTGGTGTTGCTAACGCTGTAGCTTCTATGCCGAATCCGGTCGGGCGGCCAGTTGGCATGTATCAAGCTTTACCAGGGCAGCCTCCCTTACAAGTGCAGTTACAATATGGACAAGTACATAATGCGCACATCCAGACTCCTGGAGCCATTCCTCCACAGGGTGGGTTCTCTTAAATTTCTCTTTGCATGTGATTTTTGTTCTGCGCTGTACTTAGTGCTAAGTGGAAATATCATTTTAGATTATTCTCCCAATTGCTATGACAATTCAATTTTTAATCTGCTTAATACAATAATCGTTAGGTCTTCTATAGGAATTCATTAGATAACGAGAAACATTTAGTAAGTTCAATCTGAAGTGCCTGTTTTATCTGGGGAATGAGTAGTAGGATGGTATTGGATTAAATATGTGCGGGCAGAAAGAAAACCTTGTAAAATTTAGATAAAGGGTGGATGACAGGGTATTTTATGGTACAGCCATCTTCTTACGGTTCATATGGTGTGAAGCGTCAGCTTGCTTCCTCTTGCGGTTGTTAAAAGATCACTTCCATTCTATTTTGGTATGATTTAATTGTCCACGTTTTCATAAAATTCCTATGAAGTTACTGTTGGAAGTTTTCTTACTTATATGTAAAGTTAGTAGTTTCTTAGATGGAAAATAGACAACAAATGATACTCGTCACAATGCAAAATGCTAGTCCACGTGAGTTAGCACTGTTGTAAGGTACTATAGTCTCTTTATTCATTCAACCTCAAAAAAAGTTTTCTATTCTGTATTTCCACATAGAGTTGGTATATTTCTTGTGAGCTCTGTAAACAAGTTTACAGCGCTGACCAATCCTGGCTTGTTGGAAGGTTTTTTTTCGAGAATGCTATAAGGTAAGGTCACCTTAAAACACTCTGTTTGATTAAGCATGACAGCTTCAGCTCCTTTTTTTATGCACACTGGTTCAATTTGTTTTTATTCGACAGGAGATAATGATACTATCATTTGGTGCATCTCTAGCATGTTTGTGCTGTTTGGTAACATTTGCTGATACTTTCATATTTACATTAATGATTTCATTTACTAAACACATAAAATTTGGATCACCTTAAAACACTCTGTTCGATTAAGCAAGACAGCTTCAGCTCCGTTTTTATGCATGTCGATTCAATTTTTTTACTCGACAGGAGATAAATATACTATCATTTGGTGACATCTCTAGCATTTTGTGCAGGGTGGTAACATTTGTTGCTTTAATATTTACTTCAATGATTTCATTTACAATTAACACATCAAATTATTTTTTTAGTGTTTACTTTGATGATTTCATTTACAATTAACAATCAAATTCGACTATTGCAAACTTTTTTATTTGTGTCAATCTGGACATCTTTTGATGAATTTGCATAGTTGTTTTCTCTTTTGATGCAGGAATGCCGCGGTTTCCTATCCAATTTCCAGGTATGATGAGACCAGGTTTTGCTCCACGCCCAATTCCTCTAGTTGCTAGGCCGCCTATGCCTGGGATGCGCCCAGGACCTGCTCCTCCAATAGTGACTCCTGCACTTAGACCAATTGCTCCTGTTCCCCTAGTGGAGAAGCCACAGACAACTGTTTATGTTGGCAAGATTGCCTCGACCGTTGACAATGATTTTCTTCTTTCACTTCTTAGAGTAAGTACAATTCACCCTCTCTATTTGGTAGCTAGTGATTTTTATATGGCTAATTTTGGGCTGAATAAATTAAAATTGTAGCTTTGCGGGCCAGTAAAGAGCTGGAAAAGAGCGCAAGACCCAAGTAATAACACCCCAAAAAGTTTTGCTTTTTGCGAATTCGAAGCTGCTGAAGGGATCCTTCGTGCTCTCCGCTTGCTCACAAAACTGAATCTTGATGGCCAAGAACTAGTGGTATGTCTTCTTCAAACAAACTTTGCTTATCTCTGCAAGAACTTCTTTAGTCTTTTTCATTAATAAATATCTTATTTTATCACTGGAAAAATAGCTAAACATCAACCAAGCAACCAGAGATTATCTTGAGAAATATGTGGAGAGGAAGACAGAGAGGGAGAAGTTGAAGGAAACTGAAGCTTTACTGGGTGGTATAGCAGCTGAAGGCATAGTTCAACATCCAACAGAAAATGACGCATCCAAACCAATCACGGAGGAACCTAAAAAGGAGTCTGAGTCTCCAGATAATAGAGAGGAAATCCAAGGTGAGACTCAGAAGTTTGGAATTGTTAATGATGATGATCGTGCTGCAGACAAGGAAGCACTGGAGAAGATAACTGAAATGTTGGAGGAACGGGCAAAAACCTTGCCCCCGCCTCCTCCCCGTCCTGCTGAGCCACCTGTGAATTTATCTGCCAAGTCACAACCTGAAATTCCTTCCAAATCAAGGGAAAGGGATGATGCAGATGCTGCGAAAAGTGGTCAGCTTTTCCTTATTCTTTCTTTTTCGTAACAATTGTACACTAGTGTTAATATTTGGCATGTAGTGTTTATATAATGTGTATATATGGCATGTAGTATTTATGTAATGTGTATATATGGCATGTATTGTTAAAGGTTGTAACAGAGCTGTCCTATAACTGCACCCTTTTCATATCAGATATGGTGTTCATATTTGTACCCAATACCCCATGCACAAAAGCTTTGGAGTCACATAATACCAATTTTATATGCACCTCTATAAAATGTTGTCATATTAAATCAGCGAATATATGTTAATTTTTCAGATAGTGCTGGAGATAAAACCAATGAAGAGACTGCAAGTGAAAACAAGACAGCAAATGAGGCAGACAAGCCAGACGCCAGCTCTCCAGACAAGGGCAGCAGGAGCAGGCGAGAGAGAAGTCGGGAGCGTGATAGGGAAAAGGACAGAGGGGACCTCAAGCGGGAAAGAGACAGAGAAGCTGACCGTTATGAGAGAGAAAAAGAACGGGACCGCATCAAGAGGGAGAGAGAAAGGGAGGAGAGGATGCGGCAATCAGATAGGCTTTTGAAGGATCGCCTGAGGGACTGGGAGAATCGGGAAAGAGACAGAGAGCATCATCGCCTCCAATATAGGGATAAAGAGAAGGAGAAAGAGAAGGAGCGGAAAAGGGAAGTTTTAAGGCAAGAAGAGGAAACTGATGATGAAATTGACTCAAGGAAGAGAAGACGTAGGGGTGGCGTGGTTGAGGACAGGAAGAGAAAGAGGCAGAGGGAGAAGGATGAGGACTTACTAGATAGGTTGAAGGAAGAGGAGGAGCTTGCTGATGAAGCTAGGAGGCGGGAAATTGAGGAGGAGAAGCGGAGAGAGGAAGAAAAAGCTGCATCTGAACGGGCAATGGACATGTTCATGCAGGACATGGTGAGTGAAATTGCTGCCATGAAGCAACAGAGACCAAGCATTGACCGTATGGAGGTTGACGTAGAAAAGGATAATGGAGATGTCAATAATGGTGCTGATGCAGGTTAGTCCATTTTTTTGGTAATACTGGTGGGGTGGGTCTTTTATATAAATGGAGATAATAAGTATGATTTCCCTTTTTTTTTAATCTAGTTGACCCCTATATTGGTTGCATCTAGTTGAGATTTGCATTAATTAGGATTCCCTACTTATTGTTGCCTGGAAGAAGCTGCAATACGGCGAGTTCAATGACTAGGTTAAAGGAATAATTGTGATGTATTTTAACTCTTTAGTCCTGCATATGATATATTTACATATATTCCAAACCTGTAGATGAACTCCACTTGAATAACCATGACATTGACATGACCAATGAACAAAACATGGAATCTAATGGCAAGCAGAATAATATTCCTCTGTCTAAGAAGCTAGGCTTCGGTCTGTTTGGATCGGGAAGGAGAGCATCTGTCCCCTCAGTCTTCCATGCAGAGGAGGATGAAGATGTGGAGGAGAAGAAAATGCGACCTCTTGTACCAATTGACTACTCCACTGAAGAGTTACAAGCTGTCCAAGATGACACTATTGAAGCACCTAACAATATTATGGCAGCTGCTGAATTTGCCAAGCGCATATCTGGTGCCAACCCAAAGGAAGAGAAGTTGAGGTCTGGGGATAGGTCAAACCATAGAGAGCGGGAGGAGAAGCAACCAAAGTCAGATACTAAGAAGGTGTTGGATGCGAAGCAGCTGATTGATATGATCCCTAGAACCAAGGAGGAGCTGTTTGCATTTGAAGTAAATTGGAATGTTTATGACAAGGCAAGTAATTTTTTTTTCTTTTGTGATCACATTATCAAAGTGTGAAATATACATCTTTTTAGCTCTTGGTAGGCAATTATTATAAAAAAAAGGAAAAAAAAATATGGTAATTGGTTGGAGCCAATTGATTAATGCACAATTACACAGTGAGGTTGTTTCAACTTCTATTGAAACAACCTTACACAATACAGCATATATCATGTATATTATAAATTACAACTACAGAGACAAACACGAGAAAAACTCTTATCAATAGTTCAATACCCCTATTCTAATCCTAATCATTATGCACAAAGGTTGTTTAACTTCTACTGGAACAACCTTACACAATTAACAAGTTTTTCTGTATCTAAACCCTATTCTGAACTCTTTACCAAGTATATACCCCCTCATTTTCTTTGTTCTGTCCCACCCTTTATACAATACAGCATATATTCTGTATATCGTAAATGCTTTGGGTCAATTTAGGTTATTGAAAAGATGATACAGGCAATAAAAAACATTTTGGAGGCATTGCTTGATAAACTTGATTATAAGATTTTAGATAAAATAGTCGGAACAAATATAGTAAAGGCATATAGCTATTAATATTATGTTCTCTTGATTCTTGTACAGCATGAGATTCACGAGAGAATGAGGCCATGGGTATCAAAGAAGATAACAGAATTCCTCGGGGAGGAAGAGGAGACGCTGGTGGACTACATAGTGTCATGCACCAAAGACCATGTCCAGGCATCTAAAATGCTGGAGCTTCTCCAGGCCATACTCGATGAGGAGGCGGAGATGTTTGTTCTCAAGATGTGGCGTATGCTCATCTTTGAGATTATGAAAGTCGAGACTGGCCTCCCCGTCAAATCCAGATCCTGAATGGCTGAATTCTGTTAGGTTTTACTTTTCCTCGTCATTAATTGTTTTGGGGTAATTTGTCTGTAGAATCAGATTAGTCTCTTGGTACTATTAGTCTCTTTTTTGTTGTATTTTTTTTGTGACTGATGATACTTTTGACTTAATCTCCTGTTAATCTAATTTAGCCTTGTCAATTTTCAGAAGCTCTTGTGAAGAGAAACCTTCACTTGGGCCTATCGGTTATATTTTTTTATTTTGCCCTTGGCGGTACCTTAGAATGTTAGACATATTAATTCATACCATTTCTGTATAATTTGCCGAAGGATATAAATTATTTTGTTGAATAATGTGGTCAGAATTTTAAAATATAAAGCTATAACAAGCAAGACCAGCTATTCTGCTGCTAGTCATTAGTCATCTGGTTGTTTTTTTCTTTCTGGTTTTTTTGCAGATAGGTATCTTTTGTTCGGATGTTATTGGCTTCATTTCTTTTCTGTATCCTCCTAGGTACCTGACTCAATCAAATTACAAACGGACAGTCCAGCTTAATCCCAGCTGTGCCAACGTCAATCCGGTGTCTATAGAAACTATAAGGCTATGAGCTTGCATAAATAAGAAATACGACACCATTTATTTGCAATCTGTTTGGTTTCACGAGGTGAAAGAAAAGGAGGTAAAGAGTTTGAGGGGGCAGGGAATTAAGTGAGGTTTATATGTTTTTCTTTCTCTTGTTTGATCTATTTTATTTCTCTATGTTACACTTTAATTTGAAGAATAGATGTTAATAGGAGATTGCATGCGTAACCTCTCTGTTAATCTTATTCCCGTATTAACTATCCGACTAAATAAAAATCAAATGAAAATTTCCTTTTCCTCTTTTTCGCTAACTTCCTCTACCCTCAATTAAAAAAAGATGTAAGATGATATATTGATATTTGAACTTTGTAGTGATTGACTGGATCTGTCCTTTTTAAGTTTCTATATGAGATACAGTTATAACAAAACCAGTAGGTACGCATTTGTCACGTAGGAAATTTTATTTTCTGTTGATATTTGTTCTGTCCATAGTTCTATGAGGAGGGTTCAAATGTCCTATTATTTCATGCCCTAATCGTACTTCAATATCTTCATCTTTAATTTCAAAGTTCAAACGGACGATCCAAACCGCTCAACATGATATCCATGTTAAAATATGATTGGATATCAAATTTTATATTTTTTGGAATTTTTTACAATTTTTTAAGATAGGTACAAAATTATTGTTTTTAGATGGTCCACAATTTTCTGAAAAACCGTGATTTTGTACTTATCTTAAAACATAATAATTTTTTTTTAAAAAAATATAAAATTTGATCTCGAAGCACAATTTAATATGGATATCATATTGAGTGGTTCAGATCTTTTGTTTGGACTTTAAAATTGAAAATAAAAATATTGAAATACGATTGAGATATAAAACAATGGAGCATTTGAGCCCTCCTCTAATTCCATATAATTACAATTTAAGTTGTTTATTGGCGGTATGTTTTAATAATTTCATGTTTTTCTAGGATGCCAAAATATTGGAAGAGTTCGTCGTGCCTAAAAATAAGTAAAAGAAATGTTGTCACCAGTCTTTTTTTTTTTGAGGAAAAAACCAGTAGGTATATTGATTGAAAGAGTAATATTACAAACTACATGTTTATGAAGCAAATAAATTTTAACTAGGCAAACAATAAGAAAACTTACTTGAAGAAAAAACAGAGAAGTAAAAAACAGGAAAAAACAGTAAAGGGAAAATTTCTTTAATGGATGCTTGATTCCTGCCATCAGCCAAGATAACAATTCATGAATGAAAGGTTATGATGTAATCTCTAGTGTGAGTCTGCAAAGTGAAGTAGCAGGTCTCAATGCTGTGAGGGATTTGGAGCTGTGCTGTGATGGTATGAAAACTTGTTCCTGTGCCTTTTTGGTTGTATATACGTGCCCAGTTTGCTAATTTATGGGTAATTTCGTAATTACAGGGACAAATAGTAAAATGTAGGATTTATGCTTTATTGATTATTTTCTTATAAACTCAATGTATATCTTACAATTAATATATAACATACATAGCTAAAGAGCCTTTCAAGTAGGTACATAAAAAAAAACCAGCTATGGTACAGTAGGTTTGGTCTTACCAACCAATAAGTAATGGGAATAGCAAAATCACAATGGGCAACAACATAAAAAAAAAAAATACATATCCGTGTTTCAGTACAAGCTGAGAACTGAGACCAAAAGCTAGACTATACAAAAACAATTATTAGATTAATTTAAGATATGGTCATTAGATCTTGAGGCAACCAGCCACTCTAGTGTGAAGCAAAGCAAATTAACAAAATTGCCCTCCAAAGCAAATTAAAAAAATTAAAACTATGTGCGACTGGTACCAGTCTTCATTTTTAGTCTTGGTTCAATTGAATTTGATGTATATTCATAATTATGTGGTACCAGTTGTTGAATTTTCATTGCCTTTAATTAATATTTGCATACCAGTACGAGCTGGTACAAATTCAATATTTGAGTACCAGTACCGGATACAAAATTATAGACAATTTATGCTGAAATTTTTATTCATAATAAATAGAATAAAAAAAATATTAAAAATGAGAAAGATTCTATACTATTTTTAAAAATAAGAAGGCAATAATTTAATATGGCGTTCCGGCGGGACGCCATATCAAACATAAGCTTCTACAAAATAAATAAATAGTGGAACGCCATAAAAAACTATTTCCAGTTAAAAACAAAAAAAAAAGAATGCCATTGAAAACCGTTTATCAGAATTTTTTATATTTTTCTATAATTTTGCATTATACGTAAGTAAATTATGTTATAATCAAATTTAATTTGTCCAATTTAAATAAAAAGCAGACGACTTCATCTTAGATAAACAATACGTGAATAGTCACGGCATGTTAGTCACGTTGTTACCACACATGACGTGTCCAAACGTAACTGGTCAAGTTTAACTTTTTTTCATAATTTCGGTTAGTTTATTCAAGATTCACCATTCGATCAAGATCTACCGGTCCTATTTACACATGATTTGTGTGACCACGTGCCGTGACCAAATCTTTCGTGTAGCGTGCCGTGTGAAATTTTCAAAAGATAGTCACGTCACGCGAATGGTCACGACACGTGACCAGTACACGTGCCGTGCTGAATCTGATCACGCTGTGACTTTTTTAGATCACAACTAATAAACCCGCAACACGACTTAAACTTCAATTATTATTATTTTCAAAATACTAATATGGTAACCATAAAAATATGCTAAACTAAGAAATAATAAACTGTAAAATCATTTGAGAAATTGAGAGTAAAGGTGAGTTGGTTAGTTCCAATAGCGTTTCACTATTTAATTTTTTTTATTAACAAAAACTTGTGTTTGATATGGCGTCCCGGCAGGACCCATACTAAATTATTGCCTTCTCATTTTTAAAATAATATAGAACTTTTCTTATTATTAATTATTTAATTTTTCTATTTATCATGAATAAAAATTTCGGCAATTTATGAATCCGTCGTTATGATTTGGTACATAAATCCTTAATGGGGATCAAATGCTACAAGATATAATATTAAAAAGCCACCGATCTCACCAGCGACAAAAATAATAGAAATATTTGGAAAATACTGCTGTGGACCATCTTTTCCTTCGGCTACACTCCAATTTGGAGGGGACGATTTTTGCCGATCTAGAGTAAGACAGTAACCCTCTCTACTGTTCTTACCCTCCCTGTTATTTTTTCTGGAGCAAGTAACTCTCCCTCCCTTTCCTTTCCCTCCGTTCTCCCCAACTGGAGCACGCCCTAAAATTTCGCTCCGAAGTCCGAATCCCTTGCTTCATCAGTTCTCTCCAATGGCAAAACCCTCCAAAAACCCTAAAAGATCCCGTGTCCCTGCTTCAAGGAGTATACAAACTGAAGACCCTGAGATGAAACCCAGGGATGCTAAGGAGGTCGAAGAAGATGAAAAAGAGTTGCAAAAGCAATTGGCTATGGGGGTCAGCTCCGCCGCCGATCTCATGCGCATCAAAAAGGAGAAGAAAAAGGCCAAATCAGGTGGTTTCGAGTCTCTAGGGCTCTGTTCGGAGGTTTACGGTGGGGTGAAGCGAAAGGGTTACCGCGTTCCTACTCCAATTCAGAGAAAGACCATGCCAATGATACTCTCTGGTGCTGATGTGGTGGCCATGGCACGAACTGGGTCTGGAAAGACTGCGGCTTTTCTCATACCAATGCTTCAGAAGCTGAGAAAGCATGTGCCTCAAGCTGGTGTCCGCGCTCTGATTCTTTCACCTACTAGAGACCTTGCGATTCAGACTTTGAAATTTACCAAGGAGCTCGGGAGATTCACTGGTTAGTTTTAACAATGTTTTGTTTCTTTTGATTAGTGGGATTTTGGTCGGAGTAATGTTTATTGAGTTCGGCTCAAGTTAGCACATTAGAGTCGTTATATGTAAGTCTACTCATTGACCTGTTGATTTATTATGGAAATTTGCACTGATTTCATCTAGAACTTTTTGCACAATAGTACTGATTAATTTGAGTAGAACTAGGATGCTCTTAAGCTCACCAACCCCTTTGGCGGGCTTCGCTCCAAAACCTATTGGAATGACTTCAAACAACGAATCCAAACTGTTGAAACCGATCTACTTCACGAGTGATGCATTTACATGGCAAATTTATAAATTTTCGACTTAATCTAGTATAAAGTGAAGCAGTAAAAAAATAAGGTTTATAAGTTAATTTTAATGCATACATTTTTCATCATTTTTTTACCGCTTGACTTTATACAAATTAGTTCGAAAATTTGTAAATTTAACATGTAAACGCATCACTCGTGAAGTACATCAGTTTCAATGGTTTGGATTCGTCATTTGAAGTCAATCCGATGTGTTTTGGAGTTAAGCTCACAAAGGGCCTGAGCTTAAGAACACCCTAGTTCTACTCGATTAACTAAATGTATAGTTGCTAATGTGTGTAGATCTAGTATATTGGTGTTCATCTGGTAATAACAACAGGTGGTAACACAAGTGTCACTTTTGTTCAAAAAAAAAAATGATCTGGCATGCCTTGTGTCATAAATAGGCAACAACTAGCACTAGAGTTATGCTCTGTAGTGTGTAAATAGAAGTTCTCACCTTGCAATTATCCCCACAAATTTTAGCTAGTGATAACAAGATCTCCCTCTTTTTGATACTAAACCAGTTATGTTTGCTATGGTATTTTATGTTCATTTAGTGTTGGAGCATCAAATGAGGTTTGTGACAAAATTGGTCGATTTGGATTAACTTAGTCTTTGCCGAACTTTTAGTTTGTACAAACAGGTAATTACCAAACTGAATAGTTGCAAAAACCAAAATTGAAATTATGTTATAAACTTTCTGTACCAAACAATCAGTTACACATGAGTAATGACCTCATTTCCTTTGGTAGATCTGAGAACAAGCTTACTGGTTGGCGGAGACAGCATGGAGAATCAATTTGAAGAACTAACACAAAGCCCTGATATTATAATAGCAACTCCTGGCCGTCTGATGCACCACCTGTCAGAAGTAGATGACATGTCTCTACGAACAGTGGAATATGTTGTATTTGATGAGGCTGATTATCTCTTTAGCATGGGGTTTGCTGAGCAGCTACACAAGATCTTAACCCAACTAGGTGAAAATCGTCAGACTCTTCTTTTCAGTGCGACCTTACCTAGTGCCTTAGCTGAGTTTGCCAAGGCAGGGTTGCGGGACCCACAACTCATCAGGCTTGATGTGGATAGCAAGATCAGCCCAGACCTCAAAGTAGTGTTCTTTACATTAAGGCAGGAAGAGAAGCATGCGGCCTTGTTGTATCTCGTTAGAGAGAGGATTGGATCAAGTGAACAAACTCTAATTTTCGTTTCAACCAAGCATCATGTCGAGTTTTTAAACATTCTTTTCAGGGAAGAGGGGATTGAGCCCTCGGTTTGTTATGGAGATATGGATCAAGATGCGAGAAAGATGCATATCTCGAGATTCCGTGCACGAAAAACAATGCTTCTAATAGTAACAGATGTTGCAGCAAGGGGCTTGGATATCCCTTTGTTGGACAATGTGGTAAACTGGGACTTCCCACCGAGACCTAAAATATTTATTCACCGGGTGGGACGGGTCGCTCGTGCAGGTCGCACTGGTACAGCCTATTCTTTTGTCACGCCAGATGACCTGCCCTACCTCCTGGACCTGCATTTATTCTTGTCAAAGCCTCTCAAGCCTGCGCCGACGGAAGAAGAGGTCTTAAAAGATGTCAACAAGGCCAATTCAAAAATTGATGCAACAGTTTCAAATGGAGAAACAATGTACGGAAGGTTTCCCCAGCAAATGCTGGATTTGGTTATGGACCGAGTTAAGGAGATAATAAGTGGATCAGCTGAGCTTGAAGCTTTGCGCAAGACTTGCTCAAATGCTTTTAAAATGTATATGAAAACAAAACCAATGCCGTCGAGTGAGTCGATTCGACGATCGAAGGGTCTGCCGCGCGAGGGCCTGCACCCTATTTTCAGGGATTTGATTGGGTCTGACGAGCTGTCTTCTCTTGCCTTTTCTGAGCGTTTGAAGTCCTTCAAGTATGTACAGTTAATTTGGCTTAGTACAAGGAAATTTTTTTGTTCTCATTTATACTGATTCCTGTTAGGTTTGACCCTGGTTTGAGAAAAATTTTGCAAAAATTGAGATCAATGATATGAGCTAGTACCATAATTTGACAGGCACATACTGTCAATTGTAAATTTGTAATTATAGAATCTGTTTGGGTACATAAAATAATACCGTTCTCTTTTTTATTGTAATGCTTTACTGTGACCTACGTGGTATCGGTCTGTGTTCGTCTTGAACTCTTGATTATTCATATTTTTATGCTATTTTTGCAAAAATATTTAGGTTTATTATTTTAACTCATCAATTGGGTTTTTGAACATTTCCCAGGCCGAAGCAAACCATTTTGGAGTCTGAAGGAGTATCCGCTAAAGTGAAAAATTCACATGTAATGAGTTTCTAAGTTGAGTCTACTTTATTTATTTTTCTTTTTTTTTGTTCTCATCATATTTTTTTGTACTGTTAGGGTTCTAAATGGCTTGAGGTGATGAAAAAGAAAAGAGCAATTCACGAAGGGGTAATCAAATTGGCGCAAGAAAAAAAATCTGCCGAACTTGTTGTAACAAAGGTAATCTTATATATGGTTCAGCCATCTTATTCTACAAACTGAAATAATTGCTTCTAAAATTAGAATGTATCCAATGACTGTCATTACCTATTGTAGGAAGAAGAACCGGTCATAGGAGCAGTTACTTCAGAGAAAAAGGGTGAGTCTTTTGTTTTTGTTTTTTCATTTTTTTACTACCTCCCCTTGCTTCTCATAACATATTTTATTTGCATTTAATGTTCTTTTTATTAAATTACAGAGGTTTGTGGTACAAAAAGAAAGGCAAAAAGCTTCAAGGACGATGAATACTATATCACTTCCGTGCCGCCAAATCAAGTATACTTTTCATCCGTGTCCTTCTAAATTTTATTTTCTTTTGAAGACAAGCATTTTCTTGTGTTCATTTATTTTCATAAAAATATGTTCATCCTGTAGCTTCGTGAAGCAGGACTATCTATGAAGGGCAATGACGGTTTCGTGTCCAACAGGTAAATTATCTTTCTCACTGGTGTTATTTGTTTTATTTCTTTGGTTAACTAATTGTATTGGGTATATTTTGAACGCAGATTCGATGCAGCTGTTCTTGATTTGGTTGCTGATGACAGTTCTGGTTTTCAAAAGCAAAGAGCACAATATCACTGGGATAAGGTGCCCATCTATCTGTATTAGTGGGGTTAGCACCATATTTTTATTGTATATATCATTAATATGCTTTTCTTTCTTCCTTTTTTTTTATTTACTACAGAAAAGTAAGAAGTATGTCAAGTTGAATAATGGCGAACGTGTGACAGCTTCTGGCAAGGTGTATATGCTCTCTTAAAACCTTATCCTTTGTGCATTTAGTTAGTTGGGACATTGTGATTTGATCGATTTAGCTTGAATTTAAAATCTTTAATGCCAAGCCAAGTATGCTAGACACCAATATTCAAGGTTTTGTTACTTTTTTACTGGGTTAATGCGTTAAATTGGTGAATTAGTGGCTTTTAGTGTTAAATTGGTGAATTAGTGCCAGTCTGGTTAATATTAGCACTATTCCTGGTGTAGATGATCTGCAATACAAATACCCTTTTTTGTTTTATGGAAAGACCTTTCTTTATCATAGATAGCATGGGGCATGCTGTGCTAAGTAAAGAGGAAATATTATTTTGTTGTTGTTGCTTTGGTTAGGTCAAGACAGAGGGTGGTGCAAAAGTGAAGGCTACGAAAACAGGAATTTATGAAAAATGGAAGAAAAACACTCACAGGAAGGTCTCCCTTTCTGGAAAAGATGCAGATGATACTGACACAATTCCTCGTAGCAGTTTCAGCACACAAGGTGATTGTTGTTTCAGAATTCATAAACTATGGTTTATCTGTTAATGTTTTGCACTTGCATAATCTTGCTGTTTGTGAAGGGGTTTCTTGTGGTTGTAATTTTGCTATGAGGCCTAGTGTAATGCTTAATTGAGCTTTCAGCATAATGACATAATAATTATTCTAGCAAAATATCAAGTTAATATATAAAAGAGGAGATCACCAGTACTGCATCAGAAAATCCAGTTTTTCTTTTGATATACTATTTATACAATAGCAATCTGGAAATTTTGTTATCTGTAGTCTGGTGTGGATATAGTCCATAACTTTTGTGTTATTGATAAGCAATTTTATATTTTGTAGGCGGGAATCAAAGAGGGAACAATAGGTTTGTGAAATCAGGGAGGACCCGTTGGTCAGTACCAAATGCCAACGTACCATCTGAAATTAAACACCCAGAACAGGTGCGTAAGATGCGACAGCAAAAGGCTAGCAGGATTGATCGGTTTAATCAAAAGCATACCAAAGGCAATAAATTTCATGAGGGGAAAGGAAAAGGAAAGGGTATGGGCATGGGAAAGGGTAAGGGTAAAGGTAAGGGTATGGATAAGGGTAAGGGTAAGGGTAAGGGTAAGGGACGGAGGTGATTTTTATCAGTTCTGATGAAATTTTGAGGCCGAGCAATTTTGTAGGAAATTGTTGTTCTCTTCTTTTGTTTGTTGGTTATTCTTTTGGCATTTTTGAGATATCTGCATGTTCAGTGTTTATGAAGCATTATTATCCTAATTTTAACTAAGGTTTTGTAATGATACTGGATTGGAGCATTTTCTCTGCTCCCTTGCGCACAATTTGGGTCTGATTTGGAATTGGACGCTTAGACTAAGGCATGAAATGAACTAATGGAGGTAATTCACATATATTAAAAAACAAAACACGAAATTTGGGAACGAAACGTGAATATTTCCGTTGAATTTACCCGTTCCATGGGTGACGCACTATTTTGAACTTTTAAAGTGCCTTTGGCAAATCGTAGGTTGGCTCCACTATACATTATAACTATCTCTTTATCGCGTAAAAGGAACACTAAATTCAAGGTTTTAAATGGAATTCCAAACCATGGTGACAAGGTATAATCTTAACTATTTATTGAGTCCTCTCTGCTTGTGTTAAAAATGGTAGAGCTGAGCATATTTACATGCTTTCTTGTTACCAATCGGTAGGCTTGACAATGCCACTAGGAACATCAGCATAAAAATAAAAATAAACATAATTAATTAGTCACAACAAAATATACTAAGTTAGTCATCACTGCAATTTTATAATAATTAAGTAAATTATAAAATTAGTCATAACTGAAAATATAGCTTCTCCATTCCATGAGGAAAACTTCAGAGAAATGCTGGATTCCTTAGAATTTTTTTTAAGCACATCAGATGTTTAAATTCTTCTGTTGGAAATTGGAATAAAGTATAAAATATATTGCAGTTATTATTTAATTAGTTCCATGTACTCCTCCCACGATAGAAATACAACTCATATCTGCGGCAATTCATCAAAGGGTACTATTATTAAATATGATATCTTTACTATATCCAGTGTTATTATATTAAGCAAAAGATATCCTAGAATTTGATTCTACTTTTTTTTAATCGCCCTTCTTTTTCTGTATGAAAGTCTGTCATGTTCTAAGTCTTGTGATTTATTTAACTAAAAAGAAAGGTTCCGCCTTTATATCTCTCCAAAGTTTTGGCTATTATCTAAAAAAAAAAAATCTAATAAATAAATGACAAAATATGACTGCTACCAAATATACTATGCCGTGAGGCAAATGAGATTTACACACGGTTTTATTAATTAGGGTAGGAACTAGGGTTATATTTGTCAATAAGTGCGCATTGAGACGAGGAAAAAGCGGTTTGGGCTAGTTTGGGACGAACAATAGATATCTTGTTTGTAGTATCTACGGGAAACATTTTGACATATGGGCCTTCATGGCTTCATGCGCTTGATCCTCTTTTTTATTTTATTTTATTAATTTAATGAATTCCAGTGCATGGTTTCTGTGGAGCTATTGTTTTCACCAAATTAAACTATAATTAATTACTTATGTAAGATTCTTTAGAGGACCCGATTCATAGGAAAATACTAGTGTTTCAAATTTAGTTCATATTTATAGATCAAAGAACCGAATATCAAAGTTAATTTACTATATATCTATTGTTATTTATTTAGGCATGCACCATCGAATAGCGATTGGCATGCACTATCTCGCGAAGGATATGTTTAGTTGGGTTGAGAATATGCTATTTTTGGAGTTAGGCTATTTGAATAGCCTATTCGGTGTTTGGTTGAGTTAGAATAGCTAAAATAGAGAATTCAATTTTTTTGTCTTATTAGAATAGGCTATTTCTAAGAATGTTGAGATTTGACTATTCTAATAAGACAAACAATAGCTATTCTTGATTTGACTATTGTAGCTATTCTTATTTTACAACCAAACACACCATAGTATTGAACTTTGAAGCTATCACATTCACAATATAATTTACCACTTTAGTAACTTTTAAAGAGTAATTTAAATAGCTTAGACAATTGAAACGGATAAAAGGCATTGTAGATCAGTATATGCTTAGCTTTGAACCTTTTAAAGAGAGGAAAAATTGATTTTTCTTGGAAACTTTCTGGAAAGATGATACATTCTTACAAGAACAAATTAAGATAAGCAAGAATTTATTCTGTGTTCTTTTGACTACGCAAAGATATTTTACATTACAAACTTCAATTTGTTAACTGCCTGATTCCACTGAGGCATATCGCACACGATGCATGACAATCCTATTTACGGTTGGATCCCCATACTTCTAATATTTCAATTTCCAATTTAATGATAATTAATAAATATGTATTTGTGAGAATTTTTCTATCAATCAGAATGAATTAGTACTAGGGGTGAAAACGGTATGGATAATATCTAATCCGTATTCAATTCGTATTCGAAAAATTAGATGTGGATATCCGATATCCGAATATCTATGTGAATATGGATACTGATATGGTTTTACGTTTCAATTATCCATATCTGAATAGTAGATATATATCATATATTATGAAAAAATATTGTTTTCCATATCTGTATCCGAAAAATTATTTTAATAAATATCCGATCCGATGTATCCGTCTGATATCCGATCCATATCTATATCCGAAAAATTAAAAAGGATATGGATATGGTTTTACCACTATCCGCTCCGTATTCGCTCCATTTTCACCCCTAATTAGTTAGTACTCATGAATGGAGAACTACAATAATTATACATTGAACTAACAAAAAGAAGAAGATTTATTTCTTGTTATCAAATAAAAAGAAAAGGAAATATAAAAAATATTTTCAGTGTTTTTTATATTTCTAAAATCAATATTACAATACAGATCATAAATAAGAGTCAAAGTTTCAGCTAATTGCACGCTGAAGGTTATATGCTTACAAACATATTATGCAATATGCACGCGCACAACTATATAGAATACATTTTTTTATTTTTAAAGTTAGGGTCTTCGTTTGATTATTAAATGGGTGAAGGTTGATAAATTCCACATTTACATTATGTGTCTGTGTAAACATGCGACATCTTTAAGTACTAGATTAGCTAATTTAATCCTTTATTCTCGTCAAAAACTTCACCACTCATTACCTTTTTCTCTAAAAAAAATTGCAATTAGCCAACAGTTTCTAGAAAATACATCTTGTTATAAACAACATTTTTTTTTCCACGGTTAAGATTCACTTCAGATAACTATCTCCAAAAATTCATCCTTCAAATACCTCAATCTCAAAGTATGCTTGAATCTGCTACGATCAGGGACGGAACCAAACTTTTAAACTATGAGGATTAAACGTAAATAGAGATTTAATCATATAACATTTTCATACTGAGAACGATCAATTTTACAGTATCCATGATTTTACAATAAATTATATAAAAAAAAACATACATAAATACAATATATTTTTTTAAAATAAGAATTAATTAATTCCCATTCATTGTACATGCATGCTACGATATATATATTTATTGACAATTATTACACTTTTTTTTTATCAAAGTCAAGTACATTTTGACCTTTGTCAATAATTATTTCAAATTTTGAGTCATGATTTGAAACCCTTTAAAAGAAACACAATTTTAGTTAGAATGCATAATTTTCTCTACGAAAGTTGGATCAAATTTGCACATGAAATTTGGAGGATGAACATGCATATTGAAGTTAATTATCATATTTCTCAGTCTTTTTTTCTTGTTGTTTGCAAATAGGGGTGGCGACAAGCTGGGTTCAGCTCAAGATCAGCTTGCCACAACTATCGAGCAAGTCGAGTGAATTGAGATTAAGAATCCGAGTTAAATTTTTAGCTCAAGATTATCACAAGCTAGCTCAGAGCTGACTCATTAGCTCGCTGGATTTTATTGGACCATAATCATATAAATTAAAAAATAATATAATAAAGCACATCAAACAAAACATAGTTTGCATCATAAATTCATTTTCATAACTTGAGAAGTACTCTTAATTCAAGTGCAATTAAACAAATCAACTATCATAAATTAAGTTTGAAACTAAATTCATAAATATCAAAATATCAAATTTTCAAATTCATATAAACATAGTTCACAAAATAAATTCATGCATACCAAATCAAACAAATTCATACCTAGACCAAGCTAGCTTGTCAGCTCGCGCACGAGCTAGGCCCTAGCTCAAACTCATTAATTATGGACCGAGCTAGCTCATTAACAACTCGGTCCACTAACAAACGAACTGTTAGCGAATGAGTTAGATGCGAATCACAATCGATCCACGAGCTACAAACTTTTTTGTCAACCCTATTTGCAAAGTATGTCACAATTTTGCAAATTGATGCGATCGAAGGTAGAATATGCCTTTATAGCTTTCACAATTCGTCTTATTTATTTGTAATATAATACCACTAGTTTGATATGTCTCGTAATTTATTGCTTTTAAAAGTAAATGACTTGCTTTATTTCCACCAAGGGGTGATCAGGATTGAAAGAGGGATGACCGATGGGGGTTCCCATGTTTTCTCAAGTTGATTGGTCTCGTAATAGCCAATCAGTGTAACTTTCATGTCGTGCTTATAGCTAGCATATATTGCTATATGTTATGTGCATATATAATATTGAGTGAGGCTACGGTGCTATGCATAGCACGGATGGCTAGTGTACTACGGCTTAATATGGTACTTTTTAAAATTTTAACGGTCGATCCAAACCGTTCAATGTGATAATCATATGAATATGTACTTGCGAACTAAATTTTATATTTTTCGAATTTTTTTACTATTTTTTTAGATAGGTAGAATTTTGATGGTCCAGAAATTTCAGAAAACACTGATTTTTCTACCTATCTAAAAAAATAGTAAAAAAATTCAAAAAAATATAAAATTTAGTTTGCAAGTACATATTCATGTGGATATCACTTTGAACGGTTCGGATCGACCGTTGGAATTTTAAAAAGTACCATATTGAGCCGTAGTACACTAGCTATCCGTGCTATGCATAGCACCATAGCCTCACTCTATAATATTTATCTCTATTTGATGCAGTAGTATAATAGAGCAACTGAAGATTCTTCTATCTTAATTTTTAGGATATAATAGTATATGTAACAAATAAAACCATCGGGGAGACCGAAAGGGATTTTTTTTTTGTTAGTATCGAGAAAAAAAGGAAAAGAAAATATAAATTTATATGGAATTGCAAAAATTCCAATATTAACTGGTACGCTAAAAGATGGCACACATATATTATCTGTCTTGAGTGTTACTAGCTAATATTTTAATATCTGGCTAACACTAAATTTTTTTTTTCAAATAAATGCCAACTTTGTATTTTTTAGAGAAAATTTCCAGCGTACCCATAAAAACTTTCAAAATAGTCAATTTTCTCATAAAAGCATCTTAATATCCAATATACCCATAAAAATTTAATATTTTTACTTCTATCCTTTTTATTCACTAAATTTGTTATATAATTTTTTTTAAAGTTAAATTGTCAAATATGCCACTTCCTTTTAAATAGAGATCTCCTCTAAAAGTTGAAACATGATTGAATTGAATAAGAAAAAAAAAAGTTTCATTCTCTTTGCATCTAAATCCTTGGCCTTTAAATTATGAGAGTTAAAAGAAGATTATCAGAATTCATAATAAACAGAAATAAATCCAACAAATCTACTTAGTAGATCAAGCGTACAAAAGTGTACAAAATTATGGAGAACATATATTTTTTAAACCAAGTATGAATTTCAGGAAATAAATCTGATGCGATTCAAAGAAATTGCAGGATCCCTGTTATTCCAAATCCAACTTTTTATTTGTTTTGGGAAATGCACGAATCTCAACAGAAGGTGTTTTTTGTGTATATATCTCAAAACAAATGAAAGGTTGGATTTGAAATAACAGAACCCTACAATTCTTTTGGATCGCAGCAGATTTATTTCCTGAATTTCAACATTGGGGACAACAGAGAAAATCAACCAGCACCTAAAGCAAACCTTTATCATCCCTGTTTAAACAATTTGCTATTATTCTTTAATTTTTCCAACAAGCATAAGAGATTAATAATCGGACAAATTCTGTTCATTGAACAGGACAAATTTATAATAACATCCAGATAAACTAAAGATATCCATAACCATAATAGCAAAACAAAATATATAATACTAATCTTTTAATTCCATCAGTTCACACATCTGACAAAAGTACATCTACCTCCTAGATTAGATCCATAACTGAAGCAATTCAAAGAAAATAAAAATAAAACATGATCACATAACCAAAACCCAGCGCCATAAAAAACAAAACCCATAAACCAAACTCGAACCCAATTCACACCCCAGACCCAACCTATGCAATGGGTATGTTTGGTTGGATTGAGAATAGCAATTTTTGGAGTTAGGCTATTCGGAATAGCCTATTCGGTGTTTGGTTGGATTAGAAAAGCTAGAATAGTGAATTCAAAATTGTTGTCTTATTATAATAGGTTATTTCTAATGGTTTTGAGATTTGGCTATTCTAATAAAACAATCAATAGCTATTCTTAATTCGACTATTCTAAATATTCTTGTTTTGCAATCAAACATACCCCTAGTGTAGTACACTTCGTCACCACCTTGGTACCCTCAGAAACAACGTGCTACGCTCTGAATCTCGCGAATAAGTTTAGGCGTGCGTGAAGAAGATGAAGTGTTTCTTTCACTTTTCAATTATGGTTCAACAAAGGGACTTATTTGTCAATTTAACTTTTAAAATAATTAAATAACAAATTTAATAAATAAAATAAAATAGAACAAAGAATGTTACATTTTTATGGGTATATTGATTGGATATAAAAAAAAATTCATAGAGAAATTAGTTATTTTAAAAGTTTTGATGGATACAATAGAAAACTTCCCTTTTTTGGGGGGATTAATGCCGACTGCGAAAAAATCGGACTAAGCTGCCATTGAGATTCACTTATAGTGGTGATTTTTTTTGTTATTTTCAGGCCATTGTGACCTACGTACATACTATATAACAGAGAAGCAATGCATTTATAAAAAAAATATTATATTTACTTCCTATATCTTCAACCATTAATTATTCTACAACTAGTTTTGGCTATTTAAAAAAATGAATAAATAATTGTTTATCTATAATTACTAATTAAGTGTCTATTATGTAATAATAAATGTGTATTAGAGCTAATTCGAACATTGAATGTGATAATTAAAAACAAAAGGTGTGTAATTTTTAATAGCCCAGTATGTATTATGTATGCAATAATAAATGTGTATTTTGGGAGCTCCAGCAATAAGTGTGGAGCAAAGTTAGGGTGTGATGTGCTCATTAAGAGGGTTTGGTGAGCACAACTCCAAAAGTATATCGGATCGGCTTCAAATGGAGAATCCAAACTGTTGAAATCCATGTACTTTATGAGTGATGTATGTACATGCAAAATTTTGAAAGTTTCGAATTTATTTGCTATAAGGTCAAACGGTCAAAGAAATGATGAAAAATGAATATATAAAACAACTTATAAAATGTTCATTTCTTTGACCGCTTGACCTTGTAGCAAATGAATTCAAAACTTGCATCACTTATGAAATACATGGATTTCAACGGTTTGGATTCGTCGTTTGAAATCGATCCGGTATACTTTTGGAGTTGTGCTCACCTCTTCATTAGTAGTCATTGCCTTCATTATTAGAGATGTTTATCGGTTCGGTTCGATTAAAATCGAAATAAAATAGACAAATTAAATTTTGGTTTTCAACATAATAATCAACGATCGAAATAAATTTATCAACTGAATTAAAACCAAACCGAACTCGATTGAACAGAAATAAGAAATTAATCATTAAAATAAACATATATTTTGTTATTTTTTTAAGATGAATTACTAAAAAATTGGTTGGTTCAGTCTAACTGATCTAAAATCAGAATCAAGCAATATACATTATGTCCATATTTTTTTTAATATTTTTAAATGTCTGCTTCGAAATTTTTTGATCAATTCAGTGTAACCAGTTTTAAAATTTTCTAAAACTAAACCGAGCGGAATAATTAAACCGATTTAAAAAAATGAACCGATGCAATCCATTTAACCGAAAAATTGAATTATTTAATCCAAACTCTCTCAGTTTGGTTTAAAGCTGATTAAACCAGACTTGTCTCATGAACATCCCTATCCATTATTAATAAATTGGATTGCTTTTGCTATATGTACATATATAGTACATTCCATAACACATAACATGACTTCATTATCACATGTTGCTTATATGTATATGCAGTGTTATCAGAACTGGATCGGACCGCGGCCGGACTGAAAAAAACCGGATCCGGTCACCTGTCCGTAGGGGCGGAACATATTGGTGGAAAAAGGGTGCTAAGCACCCCCTATAGTTTGAAAATTTATAGTTTGGTCCATTAAATTTTATAATTTTTCTATGTATTAATTTCTTTAAGCCTCCTTTATAAAATGAAATTACACTGTATTTGATTCTTCAGTCCCCTCAATCTCTATCTTTTAGTTCCGTCCCTGCCTGTCCGGTTTGATTTTAAAGGATTGTTTCTGTTATAGCCGGTCAAAACCGGTTTGACCGGCCGAGTTTAACTGAATAATCGTTGAACCAATGAAAGGAAAAATCCGGTTCAAAACGAATTGATTTTAACTTTTGATTCAGATTTCATAGCATAATCGGTAGTGCAGAAATAGATCGCGATGGAAAAGCGAATGAGAAGAAATTTATGACAATGTGGGACCGTTAATATAAAGGTGTTTGTCGACTTTTTTTTTATAGCCCAGTAGCCCAAATTTGAATGGGGAGTGAGGTTCTTACCATGACATGTGGGAATCATTACTATATTTGGGACCCTAAAGTCTTTTAAGTTTTAATTGGACTCGATTCACGAGGACTGAAGAAACCTAAGTAGCATTAATTTAATTTCTTCAACTTTTAAGATTATATACAACGTAAATAGTTGAGTTAAAAGATCTTTCTGAGCAGGTGATTAATTTTTATATATAAAAAAATTCCTCTTTCTAATATATCAAGTTTATTTTTAATTACAAAAAAAAAAATTATATTACATATATTCTCAAATATGTTTATTTTTTTTTGTAAAAAAATAAGATTTACAATTTAACTTTATAAAAGTTTTTTTTTTATTTTTAAAATACTTGTAATGTATTATTAAAGTGGGTTATATGAACATGATATTGACTTTAAATTTTTGCAGTCAGCAATAAATATTGTACTGATTTTAAATATTGTGTTGACAAAATTTGATATGCATATTAGTGTGCACCAATCTCAATCGATAACAATTAAGAAAATTGTTAATTTGATTATTTATATAATAAAATATAAAATAGCTGGAACGTACCTATTTGAATTGAAAAGCATATATATATATTTGTATTATTTGAATTCTTTATATAATAAATTTTACTCAAATTAAACTACAAGAATCAAATATTACTGCAATTTATATTTCAATAAGCTAAAGAGTTTAGCATCAATATCAAATTCAACTATTTAAAAGAAAAAAAATAGTTATTGAACCTGTTGATCCAGCGATCCGACCAGTAAACCGTTGACTCGAAATTTTACCGGATTGATGTCCGGTCCGGTTCTGATAACATTGCTTATATGCATAAGTCTTTTCATCAAACTTTTTTTTATTTATTTTGGATCTTAGAAGCAGCTATCAATTCAAATAAGCTTGTATAAATAAGACTAAATAAATTTTCAACAATACTTTTGACGAACTAATTTCATGCGTTCAGCCAAAAAATTATGCATCGTAGTTAGATTGGGTTGATTTATATCCGACGGGTTAGACACGGATCAGGTCAATTTCCGTTTAAAAAATAATTCTAATAAGTGATCTGACCGAATGCAATTCAATCCAAATTTTTGCTGCGGAATTATAGGAATAGTTTTTTTTTTGGAACAAAGGATGGCACAAGTCATCCAATTATTAATATTTACAAGAGATTCTTCAATTGAATTTCAAACCCGTAACTTTTGACATTAATATCTATAATAATATGAAAAAAATCCTCTGATCAATTGAGATATTTCCTGTACGGTATATATGATCGATTATCGATCTTTTTGTCGTTTTTAATACCTATATTGGATACGAATATATCTAGCCAAATTATTTTTTAATTCTAAATTCGTTGCTACGAAAAAAGTTAGAACCGATCGAGTAGGCTTGCTCAACAACTATAATAAATTGTATATGTTACGATCATAGCCTTTTAGGGAACTATTGAGAGAGAGAAATGGAGCAACCGCCCCAGCAGACTTCTTGGCGAGGTCCCTGTCTCTGGTAACGGTAGCTTAAGCGGGTAGGATACCGTATATAGGCAGAGTACAGACGTAACTGCCATGCGTGACAGTGACTCGGTTCAATCAACTTATCAACGCATTAACCATTCATAATTTTAATTCAGATTTATTGACATGGGTACAAAATCAATTATCCACTGGGTATTCTAAGGGTGGCAAAAAACCTCAACGGCGGCTTGTTATAAATCTGCTGCCAAAATCTCTGCAATTCCCTGTGATTCCAAACCTCTCTCTTCATCTGTTTTGAGATTTGTGCATTCCAAATTAAAGGGTGAAGGGAGGAATTTGGAATCGCAGGGATCATAGGGATTTTGGATCGCAGCAGATTTATTTCCGTTACTCGCTCAAGCTCAGTTTCGAAAACGAACGAACCACGAGTTACTTCCAACTCAGTTCGTTGCCAGCTGGGTAACAAAAAAACACATGGCTCATGGCTCGCATAGGAAAAAAAAAAGCTCGCTCGATTATGGATCGGTTCGAAAAAAGAAAACTCGCTCGTTTTTTGCATGTACATGCATCACTCATGAAGTCGTTGGGTTTTAATGGTTTGAATTTGTCGTCTAAAGCCAATTCGATAAATATTTGAAGTTGTGCTCAATAAAACTCTCTTGGTGAGCACAACACACGATAACTTTGCTCATATTTTGACAAAACTTAATGGTCAACAATTGTTTAAATAATCTGAATTAACTTAAGCATAGTATGAGCAAAAGATGTCCCATCATAGCTTGCACTACAGGTGCAAACACATCAGATATTATTATCCGCCTGTATCCGAATTTTTGTGGATTCGGAAATAAATAATTTACGGATACGGATATGATTTATACATATACATATACGGTTTCGATTTCGGAAGCGGATATATATGTATTATTTTTTGTTTTTCGGATATCCGTTTATGCATATTCAGATACGGATACAGATAATTATTTGTATCCGTAATTTTATCTGCTTGTTTTATAATCAATTTAATCATATAAATATTTTTTTGTTGGTATTTATTGATTAAAATATGACTATGTTGGTGACAACGAAATATATATTTTGCAATGACATAATATGAGAAAAATATTAATTTGCTTGAATATCCGTATATATGTATCTTAAGTTATTTTTATTTTCTAATAATTTTAGGTAAATAACATGTTAATTTTTTTATCACAGTATTAAATTAGATGTTTGAATTATATATGTATATATCTGTTTAATATCTTATCTGTATCTGTTTAATATATAATTTGTATACATATTCGAATAATAAAAATATATACGGATATAATTTAACCACTATCCGATTCGTTTGCACCCTTAGGATTTGATCGGAAGTAGTAGATCTAGCTATGATTCAAGATATATTTAGACCCTTTTTTAGTGATTTTCGAACCTCTTCAAATTATATTTACTCTGATTGACACCTTTGAAAATAAATTATTTCTTCATAGAAACAATTATGACAATAAATACTTTGTTTTCTGTATATTAAAAAATCATACCCATTTATTTTTTTCGAATGTCCCACAAAGAAATGCTTGACTAACATGGATCTACGCTCATCAGAAAACTAAGCCTTAATTAAGGGCATATAATTAACTGTGATATAAAAAAAACAAGTTTTGTGAAAGTAATCGTTACCTGTAAACTAAAAAAATATTGAAAAGATATATAATATTCTACCATACGCGGTGCTATAAATAAAAAATTATCTAACGATAACTATTTTTATCACCCATAATGAACAGATAAAATTAAAATATAACAAGTGTTAGGCTTAGTTTGACCAATCTTCTAAAGTATAACTATTTGGTTCTTATGAAAACTTGGCAGGGAAATTATATAAGAGGAGGGATATATAATTGACTTAGCAAATTTCAAGTTGCCGCTTTGATGATGATGGAGAGGGGTGTGACATTTGTCAAATAAACGTAAGAGTATGCAAAATACAATAAGAAATAGGAAATTTTTTGGAGTTTGTTGACTTACCTAAAAGTTAGAAAGGACAAGCAATGCATAAAAGTCAGGGGGTGACGGTATGGATAATATCGATCTGTATTCGATCCGTATTTGAAAAATTAGATGTGGATATCTAATATTCGAATATCTGTGTGAATATGAATACTGATATGGTTTTACGTTTCAATTATCCGTATTCAAATAGTAGATATATATCATATATTTTAATATATATTATGAAAAAATATTGTTATTCACTATTAAAATTAGATAAATATTATGAACTTTAGTATTTTTTTAATATTATTTTAATAAATATCCGATCCGATCCGTATCCGCATTTGTATTCGGCTGATATTTGATCCGTATCCGAATCCAAAAAATAAAAAATGATATGGATATGATTTTACTACTATCCGCTCTATATTCGCTCCGTTTTCATTTCTAATAAAAGTCGTAGAAGTATTCCGTGGCGTAGTTAAAATTTGAAATTTGAGTGTGTAGATAAAATATTAACAGTAAAAAAATTATGGTTATCAGTAAAATATAAATTAGAGTTACTAGTTTTCTGAATGTCTAAGCCCGAGCTCCGAGCCACCTGCTGCCTCTCGTTTTGTTGGTCGTTGCTCGACCTACTTTTTGTCTGAATTGGTGTCGCTGGCCCTTTTTTTTTTTCCTTACGTGTGCCTGTTTGTCTATTTTTTCGTTGTTTATTTGGTTCTTTCACAAAGTGCTCAAAATGAAGATGCGAAAAGGAATTAGAAAAGAAAAAACAAAGAATATACCGATCCATGACAATCTGTAGCGAAGAGACAAATTGAGAAAGATGAGTTAGTGGACTGCGAAAAAAAAAATATGGATTGCATGGAAAATTCGAACTTCTGATAATAGGAGATATTTTTTTTAAGAATTAAATAACAGTCCAATAACATATTGGCTGAAATTATTTTTTCATAATACAAAGTAAGACGGTTGTCTAACCCTGAATACATAGCTCTACCTCAGTATGTACAAATGCATACCAAATTAAGCCCAAAAATTATGCTACATAATTTACAACTACTGTAGATAATGAGTTAGAAAGAGAGACCTTTGACCTACTTAAAGCTATCTCCATCCATTACTGTTTTTTTTTTTTGTCAAATTTGATGGAAGTGATAGCATGCCTAGTTGCCTACAAATGTTTTTATATTAATTAAGTTAATTGATTAGTGGTAGCTGGGAAGTCTTTGCCAAATAACATTTTTTTTATTTAATATGGTATTAATACAATTAATTAGGTATCGAGGTCTGTTCCGGACGCATAACAAAACACCTTTTTTTTTTTCTTGTTACAGGAAAAAAAATTATTACCAGGAATCTAATACACCTGAAATTACATGAAAGAAAAAAAAACTTGGAACAGAGAAATATTTTTCTATACTAAAATTATGCAACAATTTTTTCCAAAATGATTTGTCTTAGATTGATCCGATAATTGAAGTGTACTATATTTCAATCAGATAAATAATGTTTTATATTGTTCATACTTACTATATATAAGATGAAGTAATTTATTCTACACATGATGCGCACACACGCAGCATCGGAGCCACATTGAAGTAGGAGTAGGCAGTTATTTTATCTCTGAATTTCAAAAACTAGATATATGTCTATGTATAATCGGGTTGTTGTTAACATCTGGAGAAAATTTTGTCTATCTCTAAACAACCCATAGTCTGAATTTGTTAATACACAGCAGTCCGCAACCTGCTAGTCGTATCAATAATTTTTTTTGTCTAACCCTGATAAAAATTCTGAGTACGCCTCGGAAACCATGGTATATATTCAACGACAAATGAGTTCTCTAAAAATGATAACAGGCTCCATCAACGTATCTAATTTTACTAATATGTTTTAAGTTCCTTGTTACCAAAGACTAATATGTAAATTTGGGTATGTTAATTGATGAAGGGAAGTCAACCCAATCGTTTGGGAAATAGGGAAGTTTCGATCAAAAAGAAAAAAGAAAAAAGAAAAAGGGAAGTTAAGTACTGGGGTAGGATTTTCTATTTAATTTTGCATTTTTTTTGGGTCCATTTTTGTGTTCTGACGAACTCAAAATGTAATTTTTTTTTTGACAACTTATTTATTGACTTAGTTGGCCTTTCATATGTCAAAACGATGTTGTCATAGATGAATAATACAAGTTCCCATTCGATTTAATTTTTAATATAAAACCAGTATTTGGTTAAATGTTTACATCGATGAAATTTCAAATTAAACTATAGCGGAATATGATGGCCAGAGCAAAAAATATATCACTCCGGTCATATAAAATTGGATAATATATTGGTCGGATGGATAGCAAAAATATTTTTTTGATAACCTGAGTTCGAACTTCCCTTGCTTTTCGAAATTAAACAAATATTTATTTTGGAACATCACATAGAACTAATCTATTTTTTTTGTAGTTTAATGATTGGAAATAAAGAAATTATAACGAGACTATATGAGACAATTCAGATTTAGAATAATGTCTAAAAGAGTTCTCTATCATAGTCGAGCATCTAATCAGTAACTTCATTTCAATTCCGAATTCTATACGGCAAATCCATTTTGCAATTCCAATGATATATTATAATTTCATAAATAAAAAGCTATTTTTAATGAAATTTTATTTAATTTTATTTCAAATTATATGTGACAATTTTAGAGATGTATGATAATCTCATAAATTGAAAAACTATTTTTAATGAAATTGCTTTTAAAACTTCATGTTGATAAAAAATATTAATTCATATTTGCTCATCCATCTCAGAAATTAATTTCTGAAATCTATTTTTTTTTTCAATTTCTGAAATGCTAAAAGCAATTAAAAAAATTACATAATAAGTGCAGTGCTTTTGAAATTAATTTTAAAGTATTTTCATTATAATTTTAATCTAATTTTATGAATGCATATCCTCCAACCCATTTGGAAATTAGAATAGGCTTGAACTTGATTGCTTGTTGTCAAGATAGCTGAGCGAACACACGCCATTTCCGGATTTTTTTTATAAAACGTAATTAAAATAATTGATTTAAAAAAAACAATTTGATTACTTATTTTTTTACAAAAACCGTAAAAACCGAATTGCCATTTCGATTTGAAGGTTTTTTTTTTTGTTAAGCCGAATTGCCAATTCGGTTCATGCTTTTTTCACAATTCTCCACATTCCGAAACTGTGTGGCCTTGCGTGTAACTCTCCCTAAACCGAATTGACAATTCGGTTTAGGGCTTTTTTAGCCTAAACCGAATTGGCATTTCGGTTTAGGGGTTTTTTTTTTTAGACACTAAGAAGAGCAAAATAAAGAAATATAACACTGAAAATTTGAATTTTTTGTTTAAATTATTTGTTAGATTACTTCTTTTGATTTATAATTAGCATATTTATACTAAAATACGCTAAATTACTTGAAATTATGTTAAATTACACTATATTAAGTTAAATTACACTAAATTACATTACATTACACTAAAATACGGTAAATTACGCTAAATTACATATGAATAGGGACGATATCTTCACTGAAAAGGCGAAAAACGACGGTGAAACTTCAAACGGTTATAAAACGACACTCGAGTGTCCGATTTCAGCAAATGACCACTTTTCAGAAGAGCCTCAAAACTTGAGTTGAAGTTTTTGAAGTTTTCGATTAAGATTTTCATTTATATTATTCAATCTAAGTAGCTCAGTAAATTAGTTTACATAATGAACTTGTAGAATACCAATTTTTACTATTTTTGAAATTTTTTTACTATTTTTTATGATTTATGAAAAATGGCACAAAATCTGTCTAATTTAGCGTAATTTGGCGTATTTCAACATAATTAGCGGAGTTATTGTAATTTAGCGTAATTTAGTGTAATTCAACTTAATTTCAAGTAATTTAGTGTATTTTTTATTTTTTTGCTAATTATAAATCAAAAGAAGTAATCTAACAAATAATTTAAACAAAAAATTCAAATTTTCAGTGTTAGATTTCTTTATTTTGCTCTTCTTAGTGTATAAAAAAAAAAAACCCTAAACCGAAATGCCAATTCAGTTTAGGCTAAAAAAGCTCTAAACCTAATTGCCAATTCGGTTTAGGGAGAGTTACACGCAAGGCCACACAGTTTTGGATGTGGGGAATTGTGAAAAAAGTATAAACCGAATTGCCAATTCGGTTTAGCAAAAAAAAAAACCTTCAAACCGAAATGGCAATTCAGTTTTTACGGTTTTTGTAAAAAAATAAATAATCAAGTTGTCTTTTTAAAATTAATTATTTTAATTACGTTTTATAAAAAAAATCCCTCATTTCCATGTGAATTGAATGAATGAATGAATGCAATAATTGAAGAACACAGTCAAAGACTCAAAAAACAATTAATATGCAAATGCTTATCCATTCGCTTCCTTCCATGTGCGACGGTTAATAATCCAGATTCCTTATCAGTTATCAGGTGAGCAAATTCTGCCTGGGTTTCAAAAAAAAATATCAGGTGAGAGTTACCACCGGCATTTTTATTAATACCCCAAAAAAAAGAAATTAACAAATCTGCCCTCAAAGACAAATTATTTTTAAAAATGCCCTAACCGTCTTTTGCTGGGGTGGTCCAGAATCCATAGCAGACCGCCCAGTGGGGGGGCAGTCCACTACCCATAGCTGACTGCCCAGAGGGGGGAGCGGGCCACTATTTTTTTTTTTTTTTAAAGAGACAATATGAAGATCAAGACGCTGAATTCTAACGCTAAAAATTCGGATTTTTTTTAAAATATTAGTTAGATTACTTCTTTTAAGCATATTTATACTAAAATATGCTAAATTACTTGAAAATATGTTAAATTACGTTGAATTACACTAAATAACTTTAAATTACGTTAAGTTACGCTAAATTACATTAAATTACGCTAAAATACGGTAAATTACGCTAAATTACATATGAATAGGGACGATATCTTCACTGAAAAGGCGAAAAACGACAACGAAACTTCAAACGGTCATAAAACGGTGCTCGAGTGTCCGATTTCAGCAAATGACCATTTTTCAGAAAGCTTGCAAAAATACGCATGCGTCCGTGACCACTACGTCATTTTTTGAAATTCAGAATTGCCAAAAAACTAAGGGAAGAACCTCAAAACTTGAGTTGAAGTTTCCGATTAAGATTTTAATTTCTATTATTCAATCCAAGTAGCTCAGTAAATTAGTTACATAATGAACTTGTAGAATACCAATTTTTACTATTTTAGAACTTTTTTACTATTTTTTATGATTCATGAAAGATGAGCAAAATCGGTCTACTTTAGCGTAATTTTGCGTAGTTTAGCGTAATTTACCGTATTTTATTTTAGCATAATTAGCGAAGTTATTGTTATTTAGCGTAATTTAATGTAATTTAGTGTAATTCAATATAATTTAACATAATTTCAAGTAATTTAGCGTATTTTAGTATAAATATGCTTAAAAGAAGTAATCTAACAAATATTTAAAAAAAATCCGAATTTTTAGCGTTAGAATTCAGCAAAAAAAAAAAATATAGTTGACCGCCCCCCCTCTGGACGATCAGCTATGGGTAGTGGACCGCCCCCCCCCCCCCCCCCCGCTGGACGGTTTGCTTTGGATTCTGGACCGCCCCAGCAAGAGGCAGTTAGGACATTTTTAAAAATAATTTGCCTTTAAGGACAGATTTATTAATTTCTTTTTTTTTGTTGGGTATTAATAAAAATGCCGGGAGTTACCCAAACATGACAGCAATGCTATCCTGTAGCCTTTCAGGTACCTCTCAAGGCACTCGTGTAAGACAAGACAAAAACATGTTTGTCACACAAAGAACCTTCACATCTTCCTCTAGTCGACACGACATTCATTGCAATAGAATCAATGATTACCAATGTGCCGTAATTAATAAGCAATTAATTAGTAGATTTTTCAAAGAGTAGAGTTCAAATGTATCATTGTTTTTCTACTCTAATCATATTTCACATTTTTATTTCTGTTTTTAAAGTTCGAACTATTAGTTCGAACTGATCTCCATATTAATATTTTTAAAATATATACAAAATCACTGTTTTGAATGGTCCAAAATCAGTTGAAAATAGCGAGTTTTTACATCAGTAAAAAAAATCAAAAAATATAAAATTTGGTCTCCAAACACATTTTAAAAACAAAATCAATTTAAGTAGTTTCAAATTGAATGTTTAGGCTTAACAAAAGTGAAAATGACATAGAACATGATTAGAATACAAAACTAATGATATATTTTAATTCTACTATAGTAGAATTCTAATTTGATATGATAGTTAGGATAACATAAAAGATCTCCCTTAAATTATTTAGATAAAAGGATCATCTTGGAAACCTTAGATTATATATGATTTATGTGAATTCGAATGCACGATTCATTAGAAGTATGATAGAACGATGCCATAACTTTTGGGAGGACATCTTCCAATAAATTGGATTGGATAATATATTTTAATTTGGAGTAATTTTTTGTGTTGTGTCATCATTTCTAAATGAATTTTAGATTTCGATATCATTGGAATCGAAATAAACGTGCAGTTCCATAGCCATTCATCTTGTGGTTAAACTTAATCATAGTTTACTATGCGGGAATTGAATTGACTACTTTATCAACTAACAAAGCATCGTGTCCATGTGGAAGCAAATAGGAGGTTTGAATTGATCAATTCATATATTAACCCGTTACATCATATGATTTGAATTATTACTAAAATAATTTTCACAGTGACTGACGGAATCACACCTCAATAAAGTATTTTGAGTTAAATACTTACCCAAATAATTTTGATTTCTTCTCAAAAGAATTGTTTTTTATTTTGCTGTTCCTATCGGAATAATTTTATAAGGTTGGTTTAAATTTGCAATATAGCAATAGATCATTCAAGTTTATATTTGTTGGGCAGCAGGTTAGAACGCGGGACGGATTCCGTACAGATCTGGATAAGCAAGTTGAGGAAGGTCCGATACTCCGATTCCACAGGCTCTTTTCTTGAAAATGACCCGCCTCATAAATTGTTGCAAACTCTTTTTTCAGTATATGACAGGGATCAGCCGGCGGCCGCATTCAATTCCACTCCCCCTCCATTTTTACCCCTCACACCGTTCTAAATTCTCAAACCGATACCAAGGGTACTTACGTCATTCCGTAACCTTGGCCCCTTCTATAAGAAAGCGCCCCCTCGATAGCCACGAATTTTAGCCACGAAGTTTAGCTTCAAAGTCAGCTCGACCTCGAAAAATAACTAGAAGCTCACAAAATCACCCCCCAAAAAAGAAAGAAACTCGCGATTCACTCCTCAAGAAAAATACAAAGTTGTGAGCGATAAGCAGACCGTTTGCTCCGGCGATCGGAAATCTGAGACGGTGACTTCGCAAATCTCTCTCTTGGAAGTGTCGAGCGGTTTTACCCCCATCTAGCTGCTGCATGATGGGGTTTTCTCTGTTTCCCATGAAAACTTCGACTAGGATGCTGTGGAGCACCAGCTTCTTCCGTCATAAGAGCTACCGCTCTTGTTAATCCGTGAACTATACAGTTCAATTGGGTGGGCGGGTATAATTACTGTACTAAAGAAGTTTCTTTGTTGTTTTGTGAAAAAGAAAGTTTCAAGATTTACTTCTGAGATAAAGAGGAGAGGGAGATCCAGCCTGAAGAGTTATTGATTGACCTAAGACCGTGAAAGAATGATGAATTCACGCAGATTAATTTTCGATTCTAATAGTGTGCCGCAAGGCCAGATCCTTCTTTTTGGGGGCGGGGATCCGATCTTTCGAGGTATTTTAATTACTTTTTATTTGAGGTTCAATTACAGATTTGGTTTATGCTTGACCTTGGTTCAGGTCATTAGACAAAGGTTCATACAATTTTGACCATCAAATCTAAATCTAGCTTCTTAAATAAAAAGGAAATCAGTGTAAATTTTACCATCTAGCAGGTTCAAAAATAAATTGGCTTATCGAGTCAACGGAAAAAAAAGAACTAATTTAACTTGAAGGCAAGGTAAAACCTAAAGAATTGGACTATTTGTAGTTTATTTACTAGATATTGATAGATCTATTGGGATTGTTTTTCTCTATTTGTTTTGATCATTAGAAAAACTGATTGATGGTTTTGTGGTTGTGTCGGGGTGTTGAATGAAGGTGCGAGATCAGTGGTGGGAGTGGAAGAAGGACGAGGGGTGAAGCGACCCTTCTTCACCACTGCAGATGACCTGTGGGATGAAGAATACTATGACGATCAGATACCTGAAAAAAAGCGTCGCCTCACTGCTGAACAGGTGTGTGTCTCAAGGTTTTTCAAGGTTTTCAGGTCTTTTATCCTTGTCAAGTTACCAGATGGTAGTTCTATTGAAGGTTTAATGGGCACTGTCATTGATTCTTACCATAACTCCGAACTGTCTGATATATTTCGTTATTAAAAAAAATGTTCAATTTTGTCTACAAATTAATTACTTATTTTGAGAGATGGAAGGATCCTTTTTTAAGGATTCTATGTGGAAGGAGAACAAGAGTATTTGGGGCACTTGTTAATATGATTTGTGGTATGTAAAAGGAAAAGGAAAAGAATGTTGATCTGTGCAGGTGCTGAAGCTGGAGCAGAGCTTCGAGGAAGAGAACAAGCTGGAACCGGAGAGGAAGAATGAACTGGCGAAGAAGCTGGGGCTGCAGCCGAGGCAGATAGCCGTGTGGTTTCAGAATCGCCGAGCCAGATGGAAGACAAAGAACCTCGAACAGGAGTATGACCGTCTCAAATTCTCGTATGATGCCCTCCGTGCCGACCATGAATCTGCTCTCAAGGAAAATGATCTCCTTCATACTAAGGTAAACTTTCTAGCCCTTTATTCACAGCATACTTAATTCATTTTACAGTTTACATATGTTTTCACTGTAAAGGACCAAAAAAGTTGAGTCTGAATTTTTTTTATTGTTCATATCTAAACTAATTGTATGGAAGATGTAAGTTTTGACATAAATGAAGAGGAAAGAATAGGTTTTGATTGCCTAAAAGCTAATATTTTGACTTTTGAGGGTCTGGTGTACAGATTAGTTTTTTTTATTGAGATTCTAAATGGACCAAGATTTTATTATAAGTATTTGATGCTGCTGTACAATTTTGGATCTGTCTGCCTTCTAACTCTTGGTCCCCGCATTCCTTGGCTGTTTGTCCTAGAAATAAAATATCTCCTTTATATTCCACTTTCCAACTAGTTAATTGTTTGTTGGTTCAAGTGGGTACCTACTATGACATAAGCAGGGCATTTCTGTTATTCCATGCAACTCCTGTGGTGATTACGGGATGCAATGTCTGTCTCACAATGACTAAGTTACCCCTGGAAAGATACCAACTTGTAAATACTAGAACTTTGTCAGGATTGCAAGTAAATAAATGAAAGCAATTCTGATAAAAAAAAGAGGACAGTTGTTGACAAAATGTCACAGCAAATAAAAATAATATTCTGAGTCGAATTTCTTCCATTATGGTAGTGCAGTTCTATAATAGTCTAGTTTATAATTTATTCTTAACAATTGGGAAGACTGAATGGATTTTTGTAGAAACAACGAGGATAAAAAAAATAAACCTATTTTTCATGTATATATCTGACAATGGAGTTTAAATTTTTACTCATGTTAGTATTGCAGTATTGTTTATTGTTTAAGATTCCCTGTGCTTTAATAAAAATCTTTTGCACATATTATTATTATTATTATTATTATTATTTAGTGAAATGCTATTATCTACTTGCTTGTAGGTGCATGAAATGACCCAGATGTTACTTGCAAGAGGAGTTCAGCTGGATGAGCATTCAACAGCGGTGGCTGAAGCTACAGCAATCACCGATCAATTATCCCCACCTGCCGCACAGCTACAAGTGGGGACAAGGGCTGAGGACCTGATGAGTGTTGGGACCCCCAGAAGCACAGTTGTTGATGCTGAGGGGACCCACCACAGCGATAACTCGTATCAAGTTGGGGTTGGTGGGGTCCAGTCCGAGGAGGATGACAGCGTCAGTGATGAAGGATGCAGCTTCTTCCCTGAGCAGGCTCTCATTGAGAATCAAACTTTCATGGATGATGTGGCAAATTTCAATTTTTGGGATTGGGGCTGCAGCGTTTGATTAAGTTGATTTGGTGCAGTTAACGACAATGATTTGTGTATTTATATCTTCTCGGCTCCCTCTCCTGGTCTCTTTTTATTATGTTCTGTGTTTTGTGTAATAATATTTTAAAGATGAATGATTGGAAGGACCATTATGTTACCCTTATATTATAAGTTTGAACTTCATATTTTTGTTGAGTTTCTGGTAAAGAACTGTCATTTAGAAACGTTTAAAACATATTTTTAACATTATGCACGATTGTATTTTCTAAAAAAGAAAACCAGTAAATGTTATGAATCAGTTCTATGTGCATTTCATTCAAGATTATTGTAATATTGTAAGAAATGAATAATTTGTTTTCTTGGTACCTTATCTTTGAAACATAAGATGCGCTTAAATGGTCGTTTCTAACTCAGTTCCTTTCGGGGCCTAGCATATATTCTCGTAAGGTTGTCGTGGTTGATGGGGGAAGGACTTAGGGGTGTCAATGGGTACGGTACGGGTCGGGTGGAAGTATTTTCATATCCAGATCCATTAAAATTGACCTTACTCATACCCTACTCTTACCCATTAAAAATTGACCGTATCTTACCCTACTCTTACCTGTTAATATTATCGGGTAACGAAACGGTAGTGGGTGAATAATGGATAATACTAATATAATAATTAATTTTATTATATTTTACAAATAGAACATCAAAAACTCATTTATTTCATATATATGTAATTGCATTACTAATAAAAATAAAAATAAATATGCAATCAATTCCAACTAAATTATTTTTTATAAATCAAGAAGATTCAAAAACACGAATATCTACTCAAACAAATTCAATTATTTAACTAAATAACAAAACATGTAAATAAAAATCATATGTTTGACATATTTCTTATAACAAAAGACATACACCACTAAATAACAAAAACACATCACTACTATATATAATTTTAGATTTTATAATTACCCTATAGGGTAACGGGTACGAAACAATCATTACCCATACCCATACTCATTTGGTTAACGAAAAAAAAGTCTTACCCATACCCATACCCGATAAGTTAACGAAAAAAAAATCTTACCCATATCCGCCTTATCGAATACGATACGGGTCGGGTAAACGGCTAAAAAGGTACCATTGACACCCGTAGGGAAGGTCGAAAATGTGGGCCATTAATTATTTCCTACTCTTTTGTTTTGTTCTGTATACCAGTCTATTACCAGACAGTTGGATGTATGATGATAATACTGTCCCATTCGACAAGTTAGCTTGCTTGTCTGGTCGTCTGGCTACACATTATTCGTATCAAAACATTCTGTTGCATAATCCTTGTTAAACCTTGTAACGTTGATAAGTTAACCAGCATTTTTAAACGCGGTTTATATGACCGTATAGGTACAAACTTCTTTGACAACATGAAACATAATAATACGTAGTGAATGTCGATTCAAATATGTTCTTGCATATGTATCTATATAGTTGATTAATTATATAGTCGCCTAACAATTTGTACAAAATGTTTACGCGGATTTTCCAAACAATGGTTATATTAAGGAAGATATGCAGTTGCATGTAATGCGAAAATGTATAGTAAAAATTGTTAATTAAATCGCATATAATTCTGCATATGCAGTCACATTTACAGCTAGAGAGAAGTTACTGTGCAAGTTAGACTTCCATTTTCTTTGCTTAGCAGATTTTATTTTCTCAGTTGAAACTTGAGGAAACTTTAAAAGCTGCGGAAATGGGAACTGATCTGAGGAAAGTAGCATAATGGATCAGACAATTGCCTTTTGGAATGTGGATCCGAAGCAAAGATGATCAACTAGGTGCGATTGGATCGTTAAGAATAACATGGGGTTAGCATTGTTTTTGGGTTAGTGATTATTCTTCTCCACTATTCTATGTTTGGATCACCCTAAAAAAAGAGCTATTCCTGGAGTTAGCGCTGTTCTTGCTAACCCATCCAAACGATGGAATAGCGCTAACCTCAGATTAGCGCTATTCTTGCTATTTCCGGAGTTGCATCCAAACGATGGAATACCCGCTTTCTGAAAAAATTGTTCAATTATGTCAGGTAAAACAAAAATTGGCAAGACTGCAACTGTAACTCTAATAGCGCTCACAAATATTTATATGTAACTTGCTAGGTAAGTATTTCTGACCACTCACCAAGACAAATAACCAGTGCATCGGTCTGTGTGACCACAGTGACTAGAAAATAAAAAGAGCAATCAAAATATTAGATATATTTACAAAAACTTTTGTTAAAAAAGACATGTTTAAACTTTTGTAAATAAACAAGGGGGGAATTTCATGTATACCCCTTAAAAGATACATATGCAAGACGTAAGTGTTTACTTCCTCTTTCCTTCTCTCCCCACTTCTTTCCTCTCTTTTTTTCCCCTCAAAACTAAGTGTTTTAGAACAAATAAACATAGGTTGATCCAGGGGTGGATGTAAGAAGGAGATATGGAGGTCAATTGATCTCCACTTTTTTTTTTTTAATATTTATGTATAATTTTCTATATAATTTAGAATAAAATGTCATGAAACTGTAAAATTGATTCTCATTCTACGAAAAAAAATTGATATAATTGACTCATATATATTTGACCCCTGTAGTTTGAAAATTTAGGTCCGCTCCTGAATCGATCAAATCAATCAACCTTCTTCTCCCTTCTCCTCCTATGTACCCTCTTTTGCAATACAGAGTTAAGGAATTTAGGAAGGTTGGTTAGGAAGGTTTAATGCATGGGAGCCGTGTGGCTCATAATGCCACGTTGTTGTTTTTTTTTCTTTCAAGTTTTGCATTTTTATATAGTAACCTTTAAGTTATCTGATTTTACAAGTGAGTCCAAATAAATTTCTGAAGGAAAAATTATTTTAGTTGGAAGTCACAAAATAGCATCGTTGTTTATTTTATTTTATTTTTTTATTCAATTTTTACAAAGGCAATAAAATCATCACTGAATCCACCCTTTTCCTTCTTTTTGGTAATAAAATTCCTGAAGATTACTTTTCGGTTCCTCTTTTATCTCAAATCAGAGCATAAAGCACTTTAAGCCCTTTAGACCCTTGAAGAATCCTTTGGTGGTGGCACAATACAGAATTTAATTCCTTCTATGATCAGCTTTCTAATTTTGCATTAGACCTATGTTACTCGGATACTCCATGTTGGGCTCCGTATCCGTATCGGGTGCGTATCGGATACTGATACATGCCCGAAATGGCTCCGATACGTATCGGATACACCAGTGGCATATCTTATATCACTCAATACGGCTCTAACTCGTTTGAATACGGATCTGATACATCTAGATACGGCTCTGATACATATCTGACGCGTTCTGCATAATCGAATCTAGCGTGCACCGCGCGTACACCAGCGGACAATGCTCTAAGCCATGGACCGTGCGTGGACCACCTACCAAAAACCAATTTTTCTTACGCCACGGGGAATCGAACCAAGGTCCATTGACCCAAACAACACGCCTCTTGACCACTAGGCTAATTCACATTTGTTGCTAGAAATTAGTAGCTATTATATTTATGTATACTTAGGCTATTGTATTTATCCAGAATTTTTTATATTTAATGTTATACTTGGACTCCAAAATTATATTTAATGTATACAAGTGTTTTAATAATATAATTAAAATAATAAAAAATAATATATATAATAGACGTATCGTATCTTTGATTTTTGAAAATTGCCGTATCTGATATCCGTACCCATATCCATACAACACAGCATTACACACACAAGCAAGCCCACACACACACTCTCACTGAAAGCAGACAGAGAGACTAGCAGAGGGGGTGGAAAAACCTTCGGCATGGTCAGGCCCAAAGACTCTACTTAAGAGCGAAACTCTTTATCAGGTTTTCTTGTAAAAGATATTATTTGTTACTAATTACTTAATTATGCAAACTTTCCTTTGGTAGTTTGGTTACTATAATTTGTCATTTGAACTCATCAAACATTTAGTAACAAGAGAAACGGACAAAAGGCAAACCAGTATTGTCTGGCACTAAATAACTATTGGCCTGGTAATTGATTTAATAATTTCTAATCCTTGAAGTCTAATTGACAATTTTTTCAACTAAGAACCAAAAAACAACACTATTTTCCCATCATGAATTTTTCGGTATGTACACGTGCTGAACATTTTTGCTCCTTTAATTTTAGTATATATTGGATACAACTGTATATCCACGCGAGCCGGATTGCTTGAAAGAACTGTGCAACATAACTGCCAATGTGCCAAGGTATTTTGATTACAAGAATTTATAAATAACAGAATTTGAAAGGTAATATACAGAAATAAAATAATTGCTACAAAAAATAGAATATACATAGTAATATTTTAGTTGTTCTTGTAATGACAATTAGGTCCCACATGGCTGTGCCGCCTGATGAGGCTCTGTTTCTCAGCACGTTGCTTAAGCTAATGAATGCGAAAAACACCATGGAGATTGGTGTATACACTGGATATTCCCTCCTCAACACCGCTCTTGCCATCCCGGATGATGGCAAGGTTAATAACATATTTTTATATTCTTGTTGATTACTAAACGTTGTCAATACTTTCTACAGTTGAATTGGGACCTTTTTATAATTTCCAAAAAAAAAAAATGGGACCTTTTCAACTTCAGGTTTTCTCATTGTTAGACTAACCATTCTACCAGATTTATGAACCAAATTTTACTGATTTGCAATTTATATGTGCAGATTGACAATTGACATAAACCGAGAGATGTACGAGGTAGGCCTGCCAGTAATAGAGAAGGCTAGAGTGGCCCACAAGATTGATTTTCGAGAGGGCCCCGCCCTGACAATCTTAGAACAACAACTTACTGAGGTAAAAAAAAACTATGCTGGTCTTTATTTATGCTAGAGGTTTTGGCCTTTTCTTTTGTTCTTCCATTATTTACATCTTTAAATTTTTTTTTTTTTTTTTTAAAACCACTTATACTTGAGCAATACCAACTAGAAACGAAACTAGAAGAATACCAAATAAACACTAGCATGCAGATGACATACTATGTGTGCTAGCTGGCTCTGTATCAGTAACTGAGTCAACAAATTGTAGCAGTATCTGGTTCTGAGATCAAGGGTTGCTGTACGAAGATGGTCTAATAAAAAAGAGAATGACAATTTCGATCTGGTTTTGATTAAAACTTTTGTTTGTATTCAACCAAAGTAGTATATGCTCAACTTGATGAGCAATTATCACTACCCTTGCATTGGCAGGAGAAGCACAGGGGGCTGTTCGACTTTGTATTTGTAGACGCAGACAAAACTAACTACCTTAACTACCACAAAAGAGTAATGGAACTTGTGCGGGTCGGAGGTGTGATAGCTTATGACAACAGCTTGTACAGTGGGCTTGTGGCAGCCCCACCTGATGAGCCTCTGTTCCGCGGGGATACTGGCAGCTGAGATGTGATTGTTGAGCTAAACAAAGTTCTTGCTGCCGATCCGCAAATTGAGGTGTGTCAGCTGTCCATTGCAGATAGACTTACCTTGTGCCGGCGCCTCTATTAAGAGCTTTCATCAAGTACCTTTTCTGGGATGAATAATTCCACATTACTCTTTTTTTTTTTAAATGTGTGTTCAGCAGCATGGTGATACTGTGTTGTACTGCTCTATAAAATTTTGTAGGTAAAATAACACGCATGAAGGTTTCGAGGTGAATATTATCTTTGAGGTTATTGTATTGTACTGCTCTGTTGCTCTTCTTATTTCTGATTAATAAACTAACTACCATGTGCATAATTCAAACGATTGTTATCAATATGTACCATACAATCAGCATGTATTTGATTTTGACCCGTATCAAAAGAGAAAAGTAGAAAGTAAAATAAAAATATAGTACGAAATTGAATCTATATAGTTCGTCGGTACGTGCTGGAACGGATGTGACTGGTACAGCACGTATAAAAATCACGATCAAAGAGTAACAATGCATAAACAGTGGCATTGCCAATATGCGGAGAGCTTTTGGAGGGGCCTCCTCCCCATGGGCGGATCCACAATTTTCGTTAGAGAGGGACAGAAAATAACAAATTGGGTTTAAATATCTAATTGGGTTCAAACTCATTAGCTAATTGAGTACATAAAAAATAATGTTTTAATTTATAATTTCTAATGCTCCGATTTTAATTTACAATGCTCTAATTTATAATTCTAATTGTCAATCAGAATTTAAAAATTTTATTATAATTTTAACAATAAAGTTAACATTTAATTATAAATAAAAAATTGAGAGGGAGGCAAATAAAATTCTAGCTTTCCGGCATGCAACGACTTGAGCAAAAATTGGCTCTCAGCAAGAAAAGAACCTGGTAGCTCCAGAGAAAGTAGCTATTATATTTAACGTATTAGTTACTGTACCAAAGGGTTACGACTTCAATGGATACAGCTGGTCTGATGATTTTTTTATTTGACTCAATTTCTTTGCTCTCAGTTTTCTGTTATTCAATTTCTTTCAATGCATTTATCTTCTCTAGATTTTTTATTTTTAATTCTTATTTACACATACAACTTTCTTAGAGATTCACACACAAAATTCAGAAGCTGCATCTCAGAGTTTGCAAGTGATATTTCTACTTTTTTAATTATTTTATTTCATTTTTTTTTGTATCTATTGAGTTCGATTTTAAATTACGAATAAACTAATTGGCCTTCACTCTAGTTTTAGTGTTGTTCCCAATATTACAGCTATTATCTTTAAATACTAAGCCAAGTCCAATTGATATATGCATTGCATGAATCGGTTCTGCCACGTGAAGTCGTTAGTTTGAGGCAAAGTCATAGCATATATTTTGGGCTTAGAAAATATTAGGACCAGTATAAGTCTTTTGATTTGCGGCCCAAATTTAGTATTCCTAATTTTTTTATCAATTATTCTTATTTTTTTTAGTACAAAACAACTTATCGTAAAAAAATCCGATTTTTCAATCCGATTTAGCCGATTCCTACCAAATTCTGATCCTACGGTCACTTGACCAATTCTGATTCTGATTCTGATTTTTCCTTCTATGCTTTCAACATCACAGTGTCTAGGGGGAGAGGAGAATCATTGCCGAATATTTGGTGGGAGTACAGGAGTGCATTGCGGGATGACAGAAGACCACTATGGAATATAACTTGGGCAGCCGGAGCCTGGGCGCTCTAGCGAGAGAGAAATAAGAGACTTCTCCCAGCAAAATTGTGAGGTGCGGCTACTCATTCATGAAACGACAAGGGAAATACAGCACTGGAACACGACATACTTGAAGTCGGAATGAAAGGCAACACAACCTAGAATTAGAAATGCGGCTAGGTTGTATACAGTGATGCTAGTGGCACTTTTTGCATTATAGGAGGCTTGAAATCATTGTAAATATAGTAGGTTTAAGTAGGATTTATTTTCAAACTATGCGTGGAAATAATTTTCTTCTTTAATGAAATCTGTTGGTAGGCTATTGGCCTGCCGACAGCCCGAACTTAAAAAAAAAACAATGCATAAACAGTATTGATTGTCGAGTAGAACTAGGGTGCTCCTAAGCTCACCAAGCCCTTCCGTGAGCGCGACTCTAAAATCTATCAAATTGACTTCAAACGACATTTCCAAACCGTTAGATGTTCAATCTATAATAAAATGTGCTTGGAGACCAAATTTTACATTTTTTGGAATTTTTTTACTATTTATTAAGATGGTTTGAAAATCGCTGTTTTTATTAAAATTCTGCACCATTGGAAAACAGCGATTTTCAAACCATTTTAATAAATAGTAAAAAAATTCCAAAAAATGTAAAATTTGGTCTCCAAGCACATTTTAATATAGATTGAACATCTAACGGTTTGAAAATGTCGTTTGAAGTCAATTCGATAGGTTTTAGAGTCGCGCTCACGAAGGACTTGGTGAGCTTAGGAGCACCCTAGTTCTACTCTTGATTGTCCACCAATAAACATAATACTATATATGCCCCCTTATTCCAATTACATGTGCATGACGCATGCAACCAACAGCAAAAAATTATATCACACCCACCTTATTCTCATTTTATACACAATCATCTATCAATCTCAATCTCAATCTCAATCTCAGCTCTTCAAAAAACCGAGCTGAGATTGAACAAAAAAATCAAACTAGAAAAAATCAAACAAAGAAAAAAATTATCAAATATTCCTTCTACAAAACATGAATAACACGATCTTGGATTCGGGTCGGTTCGATAACTACAGGATACTCAGATTCATTACGATTGTGTATAAGATCCAATAGGGACCTAGCCTTCCTCCCGGCCTCAGCAGTTCCTTCTATGACTAGCCTATAGAGTTCAGCCATCAAAGCCGGCATCTTCCCCAATTCGCTAACCACCGCATCTCCAGCATTGGTGCAAAGAAATAATAGAAGAGACACACAGTGCTCCTTACCAGATCGGGACGTCGAAGATGCAAGAACACCCACAACCCGTGCAATTCCTGAGCATTTAATGATTTCTATTGTTCCCTCATGGCGTTCAGCTATCTTCTCAAGGATTGCAACTGAATCATATACAATGTCACTTCTTTCACTTTTTAGTAGACTTACTAGAACTGGGACTGCCCCGGCTGAGATGACCTTCGGGTGGTTTTCAGGGCTCTCTATCAGGGCAAATAGACTCACAGCAGCATTCTTCTTGCCCCGGTACATACCATCCCGGAGCAACTGCACCAGAGTTGGTACAGCACCACTGATGTTGCCAATTTCAACCCGGTACTCTTCGACCGAGGATAAATAGAACAGTACTGCAGCAGCATTCTGTTTAGCCTCCACTTTGAAACCGTACTTAATTATATCAATTATAAGCCCGATACCACCAGATTCGAAAATTGCCTTTTGGCCACTTGGATGCTTAGAAAGGTTTAACAGTACAGCCACGGCATTGTCTTGGATGAATGAGTCAGATGACGAGAGAACGTACAGAAGCCAAGGTATTGCATCGGCCTCAACCAAGCACACTCTATGAAAATTATTAGATTTGGACAATTTTCTCATCTCATAAATGGCCTTCCTCCTCTCTTCTGTGCCTGTTTTGGAGACTTTACGTACCAAGAATGAAACTGCCTGCCTTATAGCACCAGCCGAGGCAGGACTAAATGGTACGGCAGTTTTATCTACTGTGCGCTTTGGTTTGGTACTCAGCTCATCAATGAGTATGTTATTTCTACGGCAGTATTGCTCAACTAACCTCCGTATGGCCAAATTAGGGACAAGATCAGTACTAATAAGCAATTTCCCGGTTACGGGGCATGTTCGGCAGCCTGATTTGATCCACTTCTTGATCGATGCCCGGTCATATGTCTGACCGGATGAGACCATAACCGGGTCAGTCATGAGCTCGAGTGAGATTGGACATTGTAAACCCTCTGGGTTCAGCCAATCAATGGATGTCAACTGGGTTGTGGGTTCTTTTCTCTCAAACTGTTTAAAATCCATCGAATTGAATATGACAACCCTACAATATAGCATGAAACCAATTAAGCTACCTAGTAAAGGTACCTCATTATTATTCCCTTCCTCCATGAATGTAAAAAGCTCCTGTTCTAGGAATGAAAGTTCATCATCACAATCAGACCAGTTACGGATTTGCAAATGGTCCAACACCCGTTTAAGGTCTAGTTGATCCGGGTTGAGACCTCGTTTGAATTGGTTAAGAACTGAGCGAACAGTTCGAATTGTCAGATCATCGCATTTACTGAGCCCAATCTCAACTGTCCATGCTTGCATTGATAGAAGCCGTACCAGCTCCTTTGCCTCAGGAGAGACGTTAATAGACTCCAATGGTAGCACATCAAGTGCAGTAGCAATGGAACGGATTTGTACCCGAAACTCTGATAGCACCAGATTCGACCGCATCAATATCCAAAATCGGGCACCCCTCTGGCCACAATCGTGAAGCAAGAACTGGATTTTTTGAAGGGCGAAATGGAGCTCCAACAAACACATAACTGCCGACTCAGGGAGGTCCCTGAATCTGCAACTGAAAACTTCCTCGAAGAAAACCAAAAGGAGGCCGACCTCCCGAACGGCTTCGAGAACAGCTCGTCGGTGGATTGGATACAAACCCGAAACCCGCTTTGCAAGGATTTCCCGGCATAGAGAGATGAGAGAAGGGAGGAGAGTGTCAGGTGAGATGGCCTCGCATGGATACACAGCTGGTAAAGATAGAAATTTTCGTTTTGGTAAATGGGTCATTTGTTTAGAACAGAGGAAGGAAAAGGAGACGGACTTGATGATTTGATTTTCCTTTTTTCTGAACAATTTTCAATGTCTTGGTTTCACTAATATATATATACACACACACATATATATAAGCTAACTGATGGAACTGTGCTATGACGCGTGTCGATGTCCGAATCTGAACAGAGTGCTTCCATCTTCTGACAGGTGTAACAAAGGACACGTGGAGATTGATAAGAGAAGAAGAGTCGCTTCGAGGATTGCGGCCTGGGGGCGTCTCTCTTTAAAATATGAAGAAATGATGTTGGTTCCTATGAAACACTTCATATGACTGAAGAATGTAACGGGTGAGTTGATGAAGGTAAACAGGGAACTGGTACATGAAAAACTACAGTTGAAAAGATTAGATCAAGACTTGCGAAGAAGGAAACAGGTACACTACTATCCCCGCGCTAGCCAAGGAAGAAGAGTTAATTGATTAGCGGATAATGTTTGCGGTAGAATAGGTAACCCATTTACGGGCTTAGCGGGTCCCACCAAACCGCCTTTGCACGTGGCACGAAATGGGACAGCAATATGAGCAAGTTTTTTTTTCTGAGAGAGAGCAACCCTGTCAGTCTGTGACTGCAAGCTCCAGCTCGTTTGGACAATTTGTTAGGAAAGGTCTAATATAGATTTGTAGAATGTCACGCAGTAAACAAAGTCAAAGCTTAATTTGGTATTTTCTTTTTCTTATTCGAACAAAGCTTAAATTTATAAATGAAGACAACGAGAAAAAGGATAGTGGCTTACATTTTATAAGTTAAGAGTATTGTATATATCATCATATCATTTTTCTTTTTCTAGAGAATTTACAAAGTGTGACGTTTCAACAAATAGTTCCTCTATAAACAATAGTCAATCTTCTTAATTAATTATTGAAATATATGAGACAAAATTAAGAAGTACTTTCTAAAGTTACAAGAATCTTGTATAGTTGTATGATCAAAGATGGAACTAGAAAGTGAGATAGGAAAGAGCTGGATTATAAGTAGGTGTTCACTAATTATATAATGAGGAGGGCTCAAATGCCCCAATGCTTCATGCCCCATTCGTGTCCCAACATCTATATCTTCAAATGGAGCGTTCAAACAGATGATCCGAACCGATCAACATGATATCCATGTTAAAATATGATTGGAGACCAAATTTTATATTTTTTAGAATTTTTTTACTATTTTTTAAGATAGATACAAAATCATTGTTTTTAGAAGGTCCAGAATTTTCTGATTTTGTACCTATCTTAAAAAATAGTAAAAAAATTCCAAAAAATATAAAATTTGGTCTCCAATTATATTTTAACATGGATATCATGTTGATCGGTTCGGATTATCTGTTTGAACTTTGCATTTGAAGATATAGATGTTGGAGCACGAATGGGGCATGAAGCATTGGGGCATTTGAGCCCTCCTCTTATATAATTATATCTTATAAGGGAACTGATAGTATTTTTTTTTTTTTTACAAAAGTTCAAAGATTTAAAGTCCAATTAAAAAGAATAATAGGAGGGTGTTACACCCTTTTCTCTCTATCTACGTGTATATATGATATTAATAATGCACACAGTTCTAAGAGAACTTTTTGATACATCATTAATCATAATACTTGTTGCATTAATAATTCAAATATCAATAGACGAACTATTGTGACATTGCTCTATCATGTAAAAAAGTATTTATTCACTGAAAAATAATTTTTAAGCGCAAGTCAAGGTGGACCGAGTCCATCTGACACCTAGGATCCTTTGCCATCGTCAGGGGATAACCCACCTGGCCGACATTGCAGTTCTCATGCTGTTCAACAGCAAACAGCAAACAGCAAGCAGCCAAACAGATCGGCATGCTCCTCTAATGAACGCCGCATAATCTCATACTATTACTTGGTATACTTATTAGCAGGTACTAATTAACATTAAGCACGCTAACTAATATATATAATTAAACTATTAATGTACAACTTGGACCAGCTCTGACGTCACAATAGGGTATATCTACACGGAGATATAATTGTACCATACAAAAAATCTATGGCAGTATTATAATTGGGACGTGGCATTTTATATGTCAGTAGAAATTCAATTACCAAAACAAATTAACAATGGATAATAAAAGAGCCCCCAGCAAATGCAGCATTACTGTATTATTGTATTACTGCAAAACATTATGATAACGTAACAGCAATGAATGTAACTTCATCAAATCTACTGAATAAAATTCAACTTGTAAATATGGAAATAGATTTTTTGCATGTTTTCTAGTTTATATTCCGAGCAGATAACTCCAAATTTATTTGATGTACTGTTGCGGAATCTTACTAGGTCGGTACAAAAGGTTTCACAAAGATTTAAATAGTCAACATATTCGAAACCACACATTAATTACTTCAGCTAGTTTAGTTTGTCGATTTAATTATAAGCATACTTTAATTAGTTAGCAATGTAAAAGATATTATAAATTTTGTGGAAGTAAAGTTTAATCAGACATGTCAGTGAGTCACATTTTTTTTAAAAACGATTTTCGAGAAAAAAATAATAATTTAGAATTAATATTTTTCAAAAATATTTTTAATTTACTAATTATAATATTTCACCGATCGGAAGTTTAAAACATGTGCTTAAAATTTTGAATTAGATTTAATTAAAAGATATGCACATTGAAGCAAAAAAATTGAAATACTCTTTTAATAATTATACATTTTATGGGAGCTTGAGTGAAAATGGCGGAGCAAAGAAATCATCAGAGCCGAATCCGAAGAGGAAAGGTGGAGAAAAATGTGCAATTATTCCTGTTGCGGGAAAAAATGTGCTATTTGCATACTATTACGAGAAGAGCGTATAGATTTATCCAGAGATGATCCGAAGGCAGATAAACCAAAGCCTCCGCGTGCTATCGCCTTCAAAATGGTTGGCAATTTGGCATTGCGGTTGGAAGACACGTTGGTCGCACCCGCCATCCATGCGTCATCTCTCTCACATAGGTAGTTTGCTCTTCTGAAATCATATTTCTGCGAAGCGCGAAAATCATATTTACCCACTAAGCCTCTAAGACAGATCTGCTACACAAAGGTTTTCATAGTAGGCGTTGCAGAAAATCGGAAAAGATGAATTTTTAATAGACCTGGGATTAAAAATTTAAAATGAGGGAGATAGAAGATCCGACCGACCTTCAACGAAATACATTTCTCCATCGACACCTCAACAAACCTCAATAAACAAGATGTATAATACTGAGAATTAATTTTTGCTCTAGTGACAAAAGATAATATTTTTTATGTGAAAAATTACAGATTTAAAATTTGAAAAGAATATTTTTTTTAATGTTAAATAGTTGAATGACATAACCTTCAATTTTTACTTAAAAAATACAATAATACTTGATAGTCCCAGCGTCTATATTTAATTGTGGAATAAAACAAGATGGTTAATACAATAATACCTAATAGTCCAATGTCTACAAGATTAAAATTATGATAGAATAAGTTGAACTTCTTAATCTCCATATTTTATGTTACATACCAATTACTAATTAACAAACTTTTTAATTACAAAATAATTTTAAATAACAAAATTATAGATAGTAATTTAGTCTTCCGTATTTTTTGAAACTGATGGATGCACATAAACTAAATTTATTCTTACAAAGTTACATGACAAAAATTTAAACGTACGTAACATACTAATGTGCGGATCATGTATTAACACTACTAATATTTTTGTATACACAATATTATCTAAATATTTTAATATATATAGACAAATTTATTTTTCATTAACTATTTCCTTAAAAAGTATATATATCCCTCTCATTATTATAAAATTTTCATTCCTTAAAAGCTTTTTAGAAAATAATAATATTCGTTCTCTTTCATACATTAGTATATGATTTTCTTTCTTTAAAAATTAGATTTATAAATTAATTAATATTTGATCATATTCGTTATTTATATAGTTTCTTTCTTTAAAAGTTAAATCTATAAATTAACTAATATTTCAACGACAGCAACAAAAATAATAATAATTTATTATTAACGGTGATGATAACAAAATAATAATAATGATGCTAACAACAACAACTTAATATAAGTTTATTTTAAGAGTAGTGGATTCAACAACCTGAAATAAATTAATTCACTTATTTAGTGGATTAAATTATAACGGCATGAATTATCTTTTGTTCCATATTTAGTGATGGCCAGTTTGTACCTATTTTAATTTAATTGCTGCGAAACTGCAGAGCCAGAGCGGATCTACACGGAGAAAAGAAAATGACTAGAAAGAGTCCGTTAAATTAATGAGGGAGACGTGGCACAGCACAACGCGTCGTGAGATGGCGCCCTGAGTGGTGATTGGGATTGGGACACAACATCGGAGGAATTCGTATCCTCTGCATTAACTCAAAAGGGAATCTTTTGAGTTAATGAATTTTAACCATCCGATCTGTTTTCAGATTCGTGCGGACTAGATTCGCACGAATATTGAAAATTCTTCTAAGTTATAGTCAGAAGTCGGATTAGCTCCGTTTAAAATCAGACGGTTCATATTGATTAACTCAAAAGATTTCTTTTTGAGTTAATGCAGAGGATACGCGTTCCGGAGGAGATGTGTCGCGCTCAATTACGTAACGTCTTGATCAGGCGTGTGGGTCCGACGTCGACTTAATTAGATACGATGGACTTGAGTATGTTGGATTGTTTGACGCGATCAACTTAATCAATCGGCTGGAATTATGTTGCTGATAGCGGTCACGACTTGTTTGCTTGTCAATTGCAAGTCTTCAGTACTAGCGTTACTTAATGCACGGATGGATTCTTTCAAGTGGGGAAAAGAGTAGCAAATTAAGGATGATTTTGTACTAATTAAATAATTGTTTGCTGATATGCGGTTACGTTATCAACTTAGGGAAAGCTTTCCCATCTTTGTATTTTTTTTTTAATTTCAACAACTTAAAATTTAAATTTAAATATTGAAATAAAATTATTAAATATGGTATGTGTCATTTTACTATACATAAATTAAAATTACTGCATTAAAAACTTGTAAAAATCTCATTGCAATAATTTGTAGACGGACAATGATTTTTTCCCGGTCTTGATTACAATCAAAACAAATTAATATAGATTATATGAAATGATTTCATTATATTATTTGATTTTAAAAATATTCATTAAATATCAAGATATTTAAACCGACCATATTTAGCTTTAATGGATGGATAGGATCATATTTGTTTAATACGACACGCCTTGTTATCTATGACTATGACTTTGCAATTATTTGCATAGATATGTTCAGGATCGAATTATTTGTACGATCTACTGTTCAGGTGGGGTGCAAGTACAACTGCATGCTTAAAGTTGGCTTGGAAAAGAATTTGCCATTTTTATTTACACTGAAAACACTGTTTCTAGAGTGAGACTATGGTACTATGCATAGTAAGGATGGTTAATGTACTACGGCTCAATATGGTACTTTTTAAAATTCTAACGGTCGATCCAACCATTCAATGTGATAACCATATGAATATGTACTTGCAAACTAAATTTTATATTTTTTTCAAATTTTTTTACTATTTTTTTAGATAGGTAGAATTTTGATGGTCCAGAATTTTCAGAAAACACTGATTTTTCTACCTATCTAAAAAATAGTAAAAAAATTCGAAAAAAATATAAAATTTAATTTGCAAGTACATATTCATAAGATTATCACATTGAACGGTTGGATCGACCGTTAGAATTTTAAATAGTACCACATTGAGCCGTAGTACACTAGTCATCCGTGCTATGCATAGCACCATAGGCTCACTCCTGTTTCTATCTATTTCTAACACTTTTACAAGAATATTACCAAAATTTGAGAATCTTTTAAAGGACTAAATTAAAAAATATTGGGACAGACAGGGAGACAAGCGACACTTAAAAATTAAAGGTGTGCTAAATTGGATTTGGGAAAGGGAGAGAGGGGACAAAGTGAGATGTTCATTTTGTTTTTAAATAAAGAATTTATATATTAGATAAAAATAATTAACAGACATGAATGGGAAGAGCTTTTCTATTTATTTCTTTTATTTGTTCCCTTCTAATTTACCAGTTACAAGGTAAGAAATTTATTCTCCTGAATCATTATTTTATTTCCTTCTCTCTCTCTTTTTTTTCTTTTTTTCTTTGAGGAAGGTTAACTATTATTCGGAGAGCGATTACTAAATACTCGTTCGGACACTTACAAAAGCAATTGAGAACACGTGTGCACGTTTTGATGCACCGGAAATGATAAATTATGTACAAATTTAAATTTGTTCATTATTGATCATCGCAACGCATTAAAATTTTGTATATAAGTATATGACATACTTGCAAAAAAATTCAGCGTACTTTTTGCGGACAATATATGCTCGCATAAATTTTGATGTAGAAAAATATGAATTTTGTATTTTTTTTTTTTAATGCACCGATATGGATAAAATTATATGCAAATTTTAATTTATACCGAATTCATTGTTTTCGGTCCATCGAATTTTGCGCATGCGAATTTTTAATTTTCATGCGATTGCTCAGGCAATTTCTTCGAACTAGCAAATTTTGTCTCCCAAATATTAAGTGCAATGAATGAAGGCAGCGTCGCAGCGATACATGTTGTTTTATAATCTTGTTAACTTCAAGCTATATTTATCTTGCTAATGAAACTGCTGCCACCACCCAACCGTACAGAAATTGCTTCTATCGGCTAACTTGGGCATCTATCCTAGTGTTTAATTATCATGTAAATGCTTGCGACATCTTGGATAAACTTGTACAATATATTTTAATAAGTCGGATGCGTAATAGAATTGAACTCATTTTCACGTGCAAAGTGTTAGCTATGGAAGATAGCTACCGTATTTGAAAATTTAGACCAACAAAAGAAGACAAAACAATTGACAAAAAAAAGAGAAATTAAAAGGGTAGGTGTCAAAAATCAAAATGCCATTCTACACTTGCTCCACTTCAAAAGTGGGTACTTCCCATCAAAGAGCAATTCCTCCTGCAAAATCATATTGGAACAATCTTGCATGAATGTTATCCAACAGGATACCGTACACTACATTTCAAAATTTATTAACATGCAACACGCGATCTTACTGTAGAACAAACAATCAATCATACGCAGTTTATAGATCGTGCCACATGCGCGATCAAACAAGTGTTTCATAGTTCATATCTTTTCCTCTTGCGAGGTGACGGACTTGGGTGCCTCAAGCTGTCTTTTCGCAATGCGCTCGCTTCGTTTTATCTTTCCAAAATAGGAAAGCCAAGAGGTGTACACCAAGATGTAATTGAATAGCTGGCTCGTGTGATTGCTAGATCCACTTGTCTGCCCCAATCGAATCACAACGGTCTATCAACTCCAAAATCCCTTTTGGATTGATCAAATTGATTCCCAATCAACACACTCTCACGGATTCAATCCCAATCTAGATCAAACTAGTGATCTATGCTCACAATCGATCAACAAAGAGAAAGGAGCAAAAAGGAGATATCGAAAATCCAAATCAAAACAAGAAGTAATCAAACCTAGCTTTCTCAATCAATCAACCACACAAGATCCGGATCTCAATAAATCGATCAAATCGAGTAGCTAAACCCCGATCAAGGCACAAGGTCGATCAGCCAAAGAGAAGAGAGAGGAGGTGGCGGCCGGCTAGAGCAAGCGACGGCAGAGGAGCACAACCCGGGGCCAGCACGGTGGCGGAGCAACCCGAGCAGAGAAGAGGTGGAGCAGCAGCGTCCGAGGTGGTCCGGATCGACCTCAAGCTGATCGGCCAAAAGCGGCACGTAGGAAGAGAATGAGGCACGGGGCTCAGCCTCAGGTGGAGCGGCGCGGGTGACGGGCCAGCAGTGTGGTGGTGCGTCGGCTAAGGGAAGAGAGAGTGAGATAGGGTGAGGTAGAGAGAGAGAAGAGAGTTTATCTCTCTTTGATTTAGATCTAGATCAAAATGAAATGGATGCTTGGATTGACTTGATCATGGATGGAGGGATCTCATATTTAGATAGACTTTCTACTTTACCATTTTGCCTTCACAAAATATCTCATCAAGAGAGATCAATGAAGGATTACATAGTAATTAAACATGAGATTAGTCCATGGGACCATTGGTCCATTCAACAATCAATCAATACCTTGCTTAACAATTAAGCAGCTCTCTCCCTCTCATTTAGTTGACCAAGTCAACATAAATGCCACCTCATCTGGTCAAACACGTTTGACCATGTTTGACCATGGTCAAACTTCATCTTCTTCACTATATTGGCCATATCTTTTGAATCGTACGTCCAAATTACGCATACAACATATCCACACACTCGTCTCTCAATCCCCTCTATAACATGGTACAATATAATTGGCCAAAATATCAGGATTGGTCAACTCCATAATATGTTTAATCTAATTAAATATATTTTCTCATTCAATCGAATCATCCTTTGTACATACTTGTGTACTAAATTGATTCGACTAATTCTCTCATGATTAAATATTTTTGTGTACAAAACTTATGTACTAAATAGATTTAATCAATCCTTATTTTACTTCTCGTATATTGAGTGAATACTTATTATGAACCTGCATAACTAAGTATTTTAGGATTCGACGTGCACTATCTTATAGTACACTAGTGGCATCATATACTTGTATGATGAAACTACTAGAGCCCTTATCGGTGTGACCTGCTTAGATTTGTATCATGTTGGTAATGAAAACTTTTCTCATAAGTCAAGATTGGCATCTAGCAATGCATCCTGACTACTCAAATGATACAAACGATATGTAACCAGACATCATCACGATCCAATATAGACAATGTGTATAACATTGCATGTGTTGTATCCAATATCACATGATATCTCTAATGATAAGCACAAGATAGGATTGTGTTGTTCCTGTCAACTTATCGATTATGTTTCTTGATCCGTAAATCAATTATACTTATGATCAATCGGGATCATAGTTCAAGCTGTATAATCTGATTCTATCAAGGGGCCCAAAAATATCATCACTCATACAACATACTACTGTTACTACTAGATGTGTCTGAAGGATATTAGTCTTCTTGATTTCACGAACTTCACAACACGGGTCTATACATGTTGAGAAAATACCCTTATGACTCCCAGTTACGGTGAGCGTTAAGCATCAACCACAAACACATATTTCTCGAGCATGAAACACTGAACATCTCAGACGTAAGATAGCGACACCACATGAACTATCAATGACACAAAACACAAAATCCATTTGATGTTCATGTATGGTCAATCCAATGCCATATAAACCCTTATATGCATCCATGAGACATTAGACCGAAACCATTCCGATTTGATCTTATCAAACGACTAATTCTCATGCTAACTATATATATAACTAGTGTCCCTTGCTAATTACCTTGATTAGAGATGTTTAGAGGATATTACTTAAGTTATCACTAACACTATCAATCCAGTCAATGAATTTGCATGATTTTTTTTACTAACGCATTTATTAAATAAATCACATTATCTTTTTTGTTAGTTTACATATGTTTGTGGCCGGGGTAATATTGATAAAACTAAAGGTTGCCATGTTTCATTGATCAATTGTAGGTGGAATCACCGAGCCACCTGCACAACAATTAATACAACATGCATGGACTCACATGAAATCCAAGGTATATATAGCTAATTTGTCTATTCCACTTGTACATTCATGAGCAAGGGTAATAAGGATAGAAAGGAAATTTGTTGCTAATTGATCAAGGTCAATTAGCATGATCACAATTATTTCTAGAATAATCTTCAAATAATAATACTCGAAAGACACATTACAAGTTTTATTTATTTATTTATAGGAGGGGCATAAATGATTTATCCTTTCAATTGGTGGCTTCAAAATTTCAAATGCTACTTTATCAATGGAATCATTAGTAGACATTTAAAGCCACTAACTTTCAAAAAATCTGCATCCAAGGAACTAAAAATCGATTGATAAGACTACTTTGCCCTATCAAAAAAAAAAACAGAGAAGCATAGACATTTTACTAACTAATGTACAGCAGTGAAGGCAATTATGAATTATGAACATAGTTTATCTGGTGTATACCTGTATTTGTAAATTTTCGTGTCTGTCTTTGCTTTCTTTTTGAGTAAAGGTTGGAGGTCAAAACTATGATTGATATATTATGACTAAAAATATCACCTTCGTATTACTTGACCATAATCTGTTATTTTGGTATCTTTTACTATATTTTGATGATAGACATGTTTAGGTGATATGTTGTTATTTTGGTATCTTTTACTATATTTTGATGATAGACATGTTTAGGTGATATGTTGTAAGTGATTTGGTACCAGAGATGGTACCAGTAAACATTGTAACTTTGTAAGTGGTATCTTGGGTTGAAAGAATGAGTTAACAACATAAACCTCAAATTTGCTCCAGATTCAAGTTCTTATTTTATGATCTGATTTATAGAAAGATTAAAAGCAAGTACAGAACCCTCCTCAATTGCTTGGTATTAATGAGTAATCCAGTAATAATATCTCGCTATCTCTACCTAGAGAGTTAAAGACTTGAAATTCCAACTGAACAGCAAATGATATTGATTTTTATTTCATAGGTCTTAATATAAAAATTCATCATGTTGTGCCATCTATTTTCATGAAAGAGTCTTTGTGGTGAATATACCAGTGCTGACAGTTGTTGTTTTCTTTGGTTGTTATTGTAACATAATCATTTTTCAGCCATACATTCCAAAACAATTTTGCACAAATAGAATCAAAACAGAAAAAATTTCCTACACATTAAGCAATACTAGACAAAACATCAAAAGATAAAAAGAAAAATTCATCGAATTAGTATGATGGTACAGGCTGGTCCTGAACTGTACCAGTTGAATCGTTATTAGTCAAACAATGAGGTAAATATTTACATAAATTCTGAATTTCAAGTATCTAACATAGAATATTCACAGAATCACAGTGGATTATTCATATTTGTTTTCCGACTAACAGTGCGGCGACACTAAGATCTATTTTTCCTTGTTGTACAATTGAGCATGAAAAAATTATGGGCTCATGTGATGATTTTTTCATCATATCATTCGTTAATCTTTAGTCTTTAGACTAACAGGCTATTAAATGTCAACAATACGTAGATTAATATTCTTTTGTATCCTTTTTTTTATAACACTTTAATTATGTAATTATGAAGCAAAGGAAACAATGTTTTCATTTTAAAAAAAAAACGTTTACACTATATATTACCCTTGACTAATAAAAGTTCAAAATAGATTACTGATAGTCTGGTAGAAAGAATATTTATGGGCTTTTAATAAATGTAATATGGCCGGAGCCTTGGTTATGCCTTTTACAAATTAGGTCTTGAGTTTTTAAGATACAGGCCTTATGAAGTGGGCTTTTAACAGGCCCATTGTTTCAAGAACATGCAATTACAATATTTTTCTTCCATAATTATCGTCTTTTCATCGTATCCGCGTACCTTTCTTTAAATTTTGTCGGAAAAAAAGGGTATGTATTTGGCGGATGGACACAGTAGCACCAGCGATTAATCATTTTACGACTAATTGATATATTTTAACGCACAATTTGACATTATCATTATCATATGAAGAAACTCATATATATTTTTTTTAAATAAGATATTTATCTATAAATAATTGGATATGTGTAATGATAAGTTGATAGCACAATTGTACAAAAGAATTATAATCATAACATCACATAACTAACTCAAGTTAATAAACAACCTAAGTTACTAAAAAAGTTGTTAATATAAAATATCATAGTTCGTACTTAATGCTTCACAATAAAAAAAATAGAATAATTATTTGAGTATTGCACTCCAGTACTTCTAAAATTCATGTATCTCATTTAGAGAAATTATATATTATGGTCCCCACTAATTTTACTGTTCCCGCTAATTATTATTCTAAGAGCAAAACTAGAGTGTGATGTGCTCACCAAGAGGGGTTAGTGAGCACATCTCCAAAAGACTATCGGATTTGACTTCCAACGACGAATCAAAACTGTTCAAATACATCTACTTCGTGAGAGATGTATCTACATGTAAAAAATTTAAAGTTTCGAATTCATTTAGCACATAGTCAAGCGGTAAAAAAATTGAACATTATATAAGTTATTTTTTAAATTGTTTTATGTATTCATTTTTCATCATTTTTTTGACTGCTTAACCATATACTAAATGAATTCGAAAATTTAAAAAATTTGTATGTACATGCATCACTCGTGAAGTAGATGGATTTCAACAGTTTGAATTTGTAGTTCGAAGTCAATCCGATAGTCTTTTGGAGGTGTGCTCACCAACCCCTCTTGGTGAGTACATCACACCCTAGTTTTTGCTTTTCTAAAAATAAATTTATATGATCTCCATTATTATTCTAAAATTCCTACATCACTCTTCCTCTATGGTCTCTCATTTTTCAGTCCCCACACTCATCCCCACGTCAACTTTCATAGGTATAAATACTTGGAAGATATAATATTAATACTTGAAAAATAAAATATTAATACTTTGATGCGTAACTTGTTATGATCATCCATTTCCAATCCCCCAATCGTCCCCGCGTCAACATTTCTCTAATGAAGTAGTGGGACACTGTAACACCGCATCAACCTTCTCCAATCGTCCCCGCGTCAACCTTCCTCTGACAAAAATAGTTGACCACGTAGTTATAAATATTCAGTGCAAATGTATAAATATTTGCAGTACTTGATATTAATACTTTCTGACATCATCCAGTATCATATGTAAAAAATACTTGCAACTATAGGTATAAATATACGACGAGGTATAAATACTTGAGTGAGACGAGTCCGAAAGTACATTATTATGAATTAATAAGAGATAAATGGACATCTCCACTTCATGCTACAACTTGAAGCAATCTGTCTTATGATGATTCTCCATCCAGAGAACAACAGATTTATTCCTTCTGTTTTTCTACAGCTAATCAGTTTTTAACATTTAGTACAGCGCATAGAGAAATACAATGTAATAGCATAAGCCTATTTAAAAGGCATGTAATCTTCTCTGTTGGAATATATAAAAAACACATTTACAAAATACCAAATACATCTCTCAGATCTAAATACTTTTCAATACCAGATTTTATGGATCTCATTTGAAAGTAAAAATTATGTAGAAAACGTTCGTGATTTTAGATTCGCAAAATTATTCACAGATCGTCAGAAATATAAATGAAATTGAACGGAGAAAAAAAAACTTACCTCTAAAAATGTGTATGGTTCCCAACAAGTATTTATGGTGTGGATATGTTTGGGAGATTTGATTGGAGAAACAATTATTTACGTAAAAATTGTTCATCTCATAGGTATAAATACATCCGTGTATAGATATAAATACTTCATTGCACAAGTATTAATACTTTAGAAAAAAATTCAGTGCTGGAGTTTTTGCGGTCTCCTTAGATAGTTATGGTAGTTATGATACATATATAGTACGAGTACTATAGTACGGGTATCGTTATCAACTCCCTAAAAATTATTATTTCGTTTCTTTTGGTGGTTGTGTGCTACTGTCGATTTTCCAAGTTAGAACTGGTATGGAACGAAAGCGGGAAATGGGAAGTATTGGACGAAAGTGTCTGTGCGGCTTATATTTGTAGAATATAGACCAAATAAATTTGATATATCTGAATTTTGATCCGCATAATTGATGGGCAATGAACATAATTTAATGGACCGCTCAATTTAACTTTGCCAATGGACTAGCTGTCGAAAAGGCCTAATTCACAACGCAGCAATTAAACGGAATAAATGGGCGATTAATCGGATGTCGGCCGATTAGTCAGTCAAGCAGCCCGATTAGTCAAGTAGCAATTAAAAGTTTTAAACTTTGTCAAAGTACCTCCGATTTATGCTGTTGCTGTTCATGACGGTTTCTGATCCGTTATACAGCTGATAAGTCCGTGTTTTAAACACTGATCTTTATTTTTTAAGGATGCGTTGAAGGGATGAGTTAGTAAGAATAGTAGCTAATTCAAGAATGTAGAATAGTTGCTAACTCAACTTTTGGTTGGATTAGTAAAATAGTAAGCTCTCATAAAAGACAAATAAAGAATAGTGGGTACCTCTTCATTCAAACATTGAATAGCTCAAAAAAATAGTGTTATTTTCGAGTTAGTGCTATTCTTGCTCCATCCAAACACACTCTAAGACTTTTGTAACGTAAAATTTCTGCGGTATAGTAAAATGTTTCAATTTGAATTTTTAATTTATAACTATAGTGATTTTGCCATTTTGATCATTGGTAATATGCAGGGAATCTTTGTAAAGTCTAGAGGAGTGCTAAGCTATCTTCGTGATTTTAAAAATATAATCATGAATATTGAAATTTAATTAAATTATCTTTCTTTTTAAGATTTTATGTAATTCAGGTCTCTCATGAATTATATACTCTAGTGATTGAATTCTAATTTGTTTTCGTCGAAACTTAAGTTCAAGTTCTAATCATATAATATATGTATTTTAAATTTTAACCCCTTCCAATTTTTTCAGTTCCATCTCTACAGTATGTATTTGGTTACAAAAGTCAGCTGAGAAAGAGATGTGAATTGACTGGAGATGAAAAATAAATTAAAAACAAAACAAAAGAAAAACAAAGAGAAAACAGAAAAATAAGGCCAGATAAAGCAGATGATAAATAGTGATGGGATTAGACACTTCTCCAACTGCTGTGACCTCATGCTTCGTTTATTGAAACAAACAAGGTTACAAGGCTGCTCTTACGCAAAGCACCTTTTTTTCTTCTTTTTCGTTCGTCTTTTTTCAATTTGTTGTTGCTTTTCTTTCGGCAATGCATTTGGTGAGCTGCATAATGACAAAGTGAGGATCTAAAGGAAGCGGAGGGAATAGATTAACAAGTTTGAGAATTTAGTTAACCTTAACAATCAAATTTATTAATCGGACAACTAGGACATTTTTTAATCAGATTTTGTTTGACAAAGGACGAATCCTCTCTGCTTCCGATGTCGTTCGCACCTTTTCGTCCTCACATAATTCAATATGTTAGAAAAATTGGGTCCATTTGTTCATATCAGAGAACTTAAATCAGTTATGGCCGATAGCGGCCTAACTGATTGGGTGGGTTTCATTTATAGGAAACAAATAACTAGGATAGCGACCAGAGGGAAAGATAAAGAAAGTATTTTAATTGATTCTTATTTGTTGATTATTTGATAGGAGGATAAAATTAATGGAAGTCGTATAATCTTTTATTTCATTTTTATCTCTTGGTTGACACTGGAATGGGAGAGGTTGAGAAGAGAGGATGAGGGTCGTGGCCTCAGGTGATAAGAGAGAGTGTGTTAAAAAAAGAAATAATTTATTCTTTGACGAAAGATAAAAGAAAAAAAAAAATAGTTACTGAACTTGAGGGATTGAGATCCGGAAAATCGAATAATATTTTTATATTTCATTATAGTTTAAATTGAAATATAACTGAGCTAAATAAGATGAATTAAATAGGAATAAAAAAATATAATAATATCTCTCAAGCTTATACGACGTTTCTTTTATAGTTTTTATTTCTCTTACCCTTTACCTATATAAAAGAGATAATTTTATTCCATGCTTAAATATGAAAGAATGTAAAGAGTAAATATAAAAAGGATTTAATTTTTATTTTCTTTTCATAAGAGGTTAGAAGTTAGAGGTCAAGTTATTTGATTTTCTAATAACCACACGAAATAAATTTTTGGATGGATAGATTTTTTTTCCCCAAAAATTATGAAATGTTCAAATATTAATTCTAGACATTTCGTTTGGATCAACAGATATTTTTTCCCACCTAAAAATAACAAAAATATAAAAAAGAAACTTGACCTTTCAATATACAGAGATCACATTAAATGGCTCATACTGGCCATTAGTATTTTTAAATGTTGAGAACCGAATGTAAAGTATCGAGACTTTTTATCTTGCATAGTGTTATAAAGGATGTCATTTGCTTAACAGCACAGTGACAAGTGAATAGTTCGGTTTCAGTTCGGCAGGATAAAAAATTCATGATTCAGGTATAATTTGGGAATAATTCGGTACAACAAGAAAGAAAAAAAAAAAAAAAAACCCAAACCCCCCCCCCCCCCCCCCCCCCCCCACAAAAAACATTGTTTTTTCTCGCGAATAATTCGTGATTCACGTTTTATTAGGAGTTCGGTCCAAAAACGTCAAAAAAACAAATTAACATGAATTATTCACGTATATTATTACTATGCTTGACGGAGGGACATATGAATTCACATCAAGTGTGATACCTGAGATGCGATAAATATATCTTGGACTGTTCTCATAACCTGACACAAATCTCAAAATAAACCTCCTATAATTTTTCTATGCGCCGGATTGAATTTGGCTCGACTAAAATTAAACCGAGCCGATTGTTTTATTATTACACCCCTTCAGTACTTGAGGGGACACGTACTACCATTAAGCAACAAATCGTTACGTGATTGATTAAATAATATTTTTTTCAACATTAAGCATTCTGTTAAGAATTATATAAATATGAATTATTAATTGAGAAGGTATTTGTGTCTATTCTACTAAGAATTGTCTTTATAACTTTTCATACAGAGAATAATACAAACAAGTGAAAACATAAATAGTTTCATTTTAAAAATCCATCTGATGTGTTATTTATTTACATAATTAAATTACATACTATAAGTTATAGTTTAATATATCCATCTATTTTTTTTTTTTTTGGGAAATAATAACTATTGATAGAGTAATTTACAAAATATTATAAACAATTGCTACCTTGTTAGCTACTACGCTTAATATATTTAGTTAATAATTTATAATTTTTAAACGGTATAAATGGTACACATACAAATTAGTCTTGGTTATAAGCCTTATCTGTAATTTGCGTTGGAAAGGCATAAAATATTTCATAACATCCACTAATTGGCGATAAGAATATCGTTTCTCAAAAAAAAAAAAAAAGAATATCGTTTACTTTGGCACAACTCTATTATTTTAAAATTATAAATTGTGCAAACATATACTGAATTTTATTTTATTACTAAAAAGTAAAAACGAGTACCGATGACGACGATAGCACGCCCTTCACGTGGCTGCTAAATTTAAGCAAAATCAAATATATACCCATCAAATCTTATCTATTTTGACATTGGCCCAAATAGAAGTGAGAGATCTAATACAAATTACATTAACAAGTGTAAGTGTAAGAATTGATATGAGCAACGAACGCATATAGTTCTATAGTCTACTTGTGAGAAATGCAACACAGAATGTGTCGCAATCTGACCACTAACGTGACATTGAATTTTATATTGATTGCTCTTTCGAATTCCTGGATCTTAGTGATACTGCATATGTTCTATCACATAACCAACAATATATAAGTACAATATGGTGCAAGTCATGTGCATGCTTTCTCCGTATTATACATTAGACGTTGTCCTTAAAAATACACTAAAAACTGTCATTAACCATGGTTGCTAGTAATGAATGTTCTTTACGAAATACAAAAGTTAGTCGTTTTAATTACCTAAATTTAGCCACCATTAACTATAGACTGACAAACATTGCATGAGGTTTCTCAGACTAGACAAATTTATAGGAATTCATCAAATTTTAGTTATTTTTACCGGTAAATTAAAACTTTGACTACCTCAATTTTCTCATGTCATGTAATATAATAGATAGAACTAAACTTGATCGTATACGCTTACATTTTCACCCAAAACAAAAAAGAACAAAAAAAAAGTAAGATTAGAAGAGGCTGAGAGACTATTATTGAAAAAGAAGAAGATATCTTTAAGAAATTAAAAGAGAAGATGAAGTGATAGCATGAATTGAATGATTGAAAGAAAATCATAGTGGGGAGGGTATAATTGTTCTATTAATTTTTAATGAGTTTTTTAAAATCAATTTAATTAGGATAAGACATATAATGAGTGAATTTATAATTATTAAAATTTTAATGAAAATATTTAAATATGAAATTTCAACGGATAAATATTCAAATAGGGAGGATTTTATGGGTATATCCGATTTTTCCTTAATTTTATAATCCTATCCACCGCCCAAATCCAACACACCTTGCATGAAATCGGCAATTGCATCGTACAAAACCAGGTTCACCCAGCATGATTCAAGTACGTATCCTCTGAGATATCTCATATTTTGCGTGAGCTACGTGTCCGGTTCCTATTCGGAGATAGCTCGGGGGCCAGTATTATTTGAGCTTTCGGATTCGTGTAGAATGTATTTGAACGGTTGAGATTTTCCAGAAAGTCACGCAACATATGAAATATCTCAGAGGATGCGTATTCGCATTATTCTGGGAAGACAAAACTCGGATCTCTTATATAAGAAATGAGTACAACTATCTCTGTAACGGGTAATTAAAACGCTTGCTATTCTCATTTGATGATGTATCGGACGTGTCAGTCCCACCATAATGAAGTTTTGCGAAAGTAAGTACCAGAGTAAACACAGACGATCTGGTTTTGGAAAAAAGCGGGTCGTGTAAAATAGTCCAATCAGTCAGCAGAGTGTTCCAACAATCCGACACTCCCGCGAAGAAAAAGCCAAACCAATATAAATCCGATCCAAAAACAGCTCGAGTCAGATAAAATAAACGTAAAAAAGGAATCACATTAGAGAAGTGATCAAGTACTACAATGGAGGAAGAAGAAGATGGGATTGAGGAGGTGGCGAGCAGCGGAGGTACGAGCGGCGTAAGGCTGATCCAGTCCGAGTCGCGTTGGGTCGACGGGAGCGAGGTCGACTCGGCTGAGTCGCCTCCTTGGTTTAACGACGTCGAAGAACCTACACGAACCTTTTCGGGTGGCGGTTCGATCAGGAGACGGCTGGGGAAAAAGCCAAAGCGGGTCGATTCGCTTGATGTAGAAGCCATGGCTGTGCCTGGGGCCCACAACCATGGCCACAAGGTACTACACCGCACTTTTTTTTATTGCAACAGTTACAAATTTGAGTTTTTTTTAGTCGTTTTGGCTTGATTGTTTGATTACGTACTGAGGTGAAAGATATTATTTTGTACATTTTAAATTGTTGCAAAATGAAGATCACAGCATCACTCATATTAATTTGGGGCCTTCTAACGTTCTCTGAATAATGCAACATATAGATTTTGAACCAAACATTACTGCTGGAGGTGACTGTTTTGTTAACAAAGGGCCAAACATAATTTAGTATTTCGGTGAATAACCAAACCATTTATATTCCGCTTTAACTGTGTTATAATAATGCCAGATACCCAAATGCATTTTTGAATAGAATTGTCAGTGGCAAATTACTGGACCTCCTCTGCAAGGTCGTTTATAGTGGTTATTTGGAAATAGAAGTATTTAGAACATTCTTCATTTTATTTTTCGTTTTTCTGAATTGCAAAACATGCGATGTTTCTCTTGTGTTCTGTTTTCTAGCAAGTTTTTATATACTATCCAAGGGTTCTTTTTGCAAATCACCAACGGATACATAGTTGTGGATTATTTTGTCAAACACTCTGTTGGTGTGTCTATGCAGAGATCAAGGTGTAGTAGTACTGCTTGGCTGAATACTAAAATAGAGGGTATGTGGAGCAATGTAATATTTAAACTGAAAAGACTAAATTTATGGAAGAACATTCTTCTTAGACAGAATAAGAAATTAAAAAGAGTGATTTGTTTGGAACTATGTAGTTCTAGGTGACAATCTGGGCTTTTACCTTATCCCAATTTCTGTATACAAAATTTGATTAAACATGACAATGTTTCTAACCTCCAAGTACAACAGGATCTACCAATCTGGGCCACGCTTGCAATGGCTTTCCAAACCCTAGGCGTTGTCTATGGAGACATGGGAACAAGTCCTCTCTACGTATTTAGTGATGTATTCAGCAAAGTCCCAATAAAATCTGAGGTTGAGATACTTGGTGCTCTTTCATTGGTCATGTACACGATAGCCATAATTCCCTTTGCAAAGTATGTGTTTATAGTGCTCAAGGCAAATGACAATGGTGAAGGTATGCGTTATACTCGTTCAATTACCCAGTTTGCTAGTTCTGTAAAATTAATTGCATCACATGTACATTTATGATTTCAGGTGGTACATTTGCATTGTACTCCTTGATATGCCGTTATGCAGAGGTTAGCCTACTGCCAAATCAGCAGCGTGCTGACAAGGACATCTCCAGTTTTCGGTTGAAATTGCCAACCCGTGAGCTGGAGAGAGCACTTTATGTTAAGGATTGTTTAGAGAAGAACAAAGTTTTCAAGAATCTTCTCTTGCTTTTGGTGCTGACGGGTACTTCCATGGTTATTGGAGATGGCATTCTCACCCCCTCCATGTCAGGTACTTTTCTGTCTTTTCCTGTTTCTAGACCTCATTGTCTGTACTTAATTTGACTGATTAATTTATTACAATTAATTATTCTGTCTTCTTGCTTAATTGCCTTCTTTCGTGCATGTTTTGTTTGCAGTTATGTCTGCAGTGAGTGGTCTTCAGGGTGAACTCCCAGGATTTAATACAGGTTTGAAATTTACCTTGTTTCACCATTAGACCTGTAATACCAGGACAGCTGTTCTTTAGTGTTGTTTTTTGGCCTGACATGACTATAGTTGTTTTACTGTAATTATTTTTATAATCATGTAATCGAGCACAACTCATGTTGTGGTCCTAAACTGTCAAAAATAATCCGATTCTGCATCTTTCATCAGTCGCTGGTAATTATTTGCCAACTGAACCCAGACCAACCTGTCCCATGTGGCCATCTCTAAAGGGTTTCAGTTCGATCATATTTAAAATTTTGTATTCAGTTCGCTCAATCGTATTCTTCGAGGTCTCATTTTTTTAAAACAACGCTAAATAACACCAGTGACTCTTCAAAAAATATACATACTTAAAAATTGTAATATTTTGTTCAAGTACTAAATAAATATGGATGAAACTCTGTCGATTCAAACATGTTAATTTTCTGGTTTGATTTTCTTTCCGGTATGATGAACTTGTAACGATTTCAAGTGCTAATAAGAGACTGCTTTTAATAAAATGTGCTGCTATTTGAATTGATAATCTTAAAAGATCATCTTGTTCCACAGAATTATTAAAATTTCGGTATTAAAATGAGTATTTGAACTGCTCCTAAAAACCAGCAGAATTGTCATTGTTGAGATATGTTGACGAATAAATTGTCAATTATCAAGAACAATTCATCAACAAGCATGAAGAACTTTGTTATTTGGGGCTGGTGTCAATTATTTTTCAAATATGGAAAAAAGGTAACTGGATAATCTAAAAATTCCTTGGAATGATTTACAAATACGAAAGTAACATAAATAAGTTAGAAGCATACCTGATGAACTGATGATTTTCTACAATTGTATTTTTGATATCTTTAATTTGTTATTTTTTTTTCACTCTTGCTGAAAATTTGGTAGAAAGACAGTTGGGATTTGGAAACTTGTTATATGAAAATATCTACGGGTCCACTTAAGTTGCACACAGCACAACAACTAAATATTTTTCTTGAAAAGAGTATGGATGTCATCATAGGATATTTTTGGAAAAAATTTGGGGGTCAACTTGAAGTACCCATAACATTTTGCTTAAAGAATGCAGTAAAATTACATATAACAGAATAGATTTTTAAAAAAGAATGGGGGTCATCCCCACTCCTTGTACATGTATCTGCTCTTGAATGCTGTGATGTGTACCCAACGGGACAGAAGTAATAAGGACGTGCATTTTGTCGACTAGCAACTGTTGCATCATCAACTAACTATCATTTTATTCTGGCAGATGCTGTGGTGATAGTTTCGATAGTGGTGCTTTTGTTGTTGTTCAGCATACAAAGATTTGGCACAGGCAAAGTTGGCTTCTTGTTTGCCCCTGTTCTGGCTCTCTGGTTTTTTAATTTGGCATCTGTCGGCATTTACAACATTGTAAACTATGATGTGTCTGTTCTGAGGGCATTCAATCCGGCATATATCTATTTCTTTTTCAGCAGAAATGGAGTAAAGGCTTGGTCAGCTCTTGGTGGTTGTGTGTTGTGCATTACAGGTTTTGTTACTTATCTTCTTTAATACACTGTGTCAGTAGCAGCTGATATATTCTGGTAGGGTTCCCATGATGGTTTCTGTACATTACAAATGTCACCCCAAAACCAAACATGACAATGAAGTCATTTAATACCATAATTAGCATACTTACGGAAGTCATTTTTTTTCTTCCGTTTTCCTTGTTTTGGACAGATTTAAATGATGTCATCTTGTATATTTTCACATTTTCTCATCTGTTTTCGTTCTCTTGATCTAGGGGCTGAAGCAATGTTTGCAGACCTGGGTCATTTCTCTGTCAAATCAATCCAGGTCAAACTAAGCTTCCTCGCAACTAATCTTTGAAATGCAATATCTTCTACTGAATTTATGATGTAGAACTAATCGTGCTAAGCCTCTTATTTACATGCAGATCGCTTTCACCTTTGTTGTTTTTCCTTGCCTTTTGTTGGCATATATGGGTCAGGCTGCATATTTGATGAAAAACCCTCTTTCAGCCGATAGGATTTTTTACGACTCAGTACCCAGTAAGTAGTCAAACTAAAAAATAGCTTCTGAACAAAATACAATCCGTTGTATGGTAATGTACATTTGTTGTTTTCTTTTAAATTGCCTAGAGTGGAGTACAAATTAGTCCTTTATCGCTCTATGTGCAACCAACTCTTTCGTGTTAAATAAACCTGATGGTGGCATCCCCCAACCCTTTTATATTAGAACAAGTGAGGGTAAAGTTTGTCTGAGGACTTGCTTGCAATGTTCATCTTTTGAGAACTAAAAGGAAATTTCATCAATGCTATTTATTTTTGGCAATAAACGTTCTCAAGTATTAGCTTTAGTTGCTAACTCTTCACTAAATTGGTTGCAAACAAAGGTGCGTTATTCTGGCCGGTGTTTGTGATCGCTACACTAGCTGCCATGATTGCAAGTCAGGCGATGATATCAGCCACATTTTCATGCATAAAACAGTCAATGGCACTTGGCTGCTTCCCACGTGTGAAGATAATTCACACCTCCAAGCGAGCAATGGGGCAGATCTACATCCCTGTGGCCAACTATTTCCTCATGGTCATGTGCATTATAATTGTTGCCACTTTCCGTAGCACCAATGACATTGCCAATGCATATGGTTAGTTCTCCATTTTGTTAAATTAAATGAAAATCAAGTCTATGTTCATTCTGGGTTTTGCAATTGAGACTAAAGTCAATTTGATTATGCATCAGAGCAGAACTTCAATTCCACAATTATGCTTGAAACGCTATCTGTTAAACTCTAATTCACCTTCAGTTGTTAGCTAACAAAAAACAAGCCAGTTGGGAGAAAGGAAAACCTATATAGTACACAAGTGCTCATACACTGCATAACTCCATGTTGAGTATATGCATAATAGTGTAACTCTTTCCTCTTTCCTCCTTTCAGGTATAGCTGAAGTAGGGGTTATGATGGTTAGCACTATGCTTGTGACACTCGTCATGCTTCTTATCTGGCAAAGCAACCTATTTTTTATACTACTATTTCCAGCTGTATTTGGTACGATCGAATTTGTGTACCTGACCTCAGTTTTGACAAAAATTAGTGAAGGTGGTTGGTTGCCGCTTGCATTCTCATCATTCTTCCTCTCCATCATGTACATTTGGAACTATGGTAGTGTACTCAAGTACCAATCTGAGATGCGGGAAAGGATATCTATGGACCTTCTTGCCGATCTTGGGTCTACACTTGGTACAGTGCGCGTACCTGGTATAGGTCTTGTATACAATGAGCTGGTACAGGGTATCCCTTCCATTTTCAGCCAATTGCTTGTGACACTCCCTGCAATACATTCTACTATAGTTTTTGTTTGCATAAAGTATGTGCCAGTACCAATTGTACCATTGGAAGAGAGATTCTTGTTCAGAAGAGTTTGCCACAAAGATTACCACATGTTTCGGTGCGTGGCTCGGTATGGTTACAAAGACATTAGAAAAGAAGATCACCGTGTGTTTGAGCAACTATTGGTCGAAAGCTTAGAGAAATTTTTGCGAAGAGAATCACAAGAAATCGCACTGGAGGCTAGTACCATAGAACCTGATGTAGTAACAGAGCCAGATGAAACCTCAGTTAGGTTTAGTGATTCTCAATCTGTTGAAACGACTAATGAGTTGCATGTGCCATTACTGTTTGGTCATACGACAGGTGGTATTGAGGACTTACCAGCAAGTGCTTTTCCCGAAGAGGAACCAGGTTTGGAGTATGAACTGTCTGCCTTACAAGAAGCAACTGCTTCAGGTTTCACATATTTACTCGCCCATGGTGAGGTCAGGGCAAAAAAGGAATCCTTTTTTGCCAAGAAATTAATGGTAAATTACTTCTATGGATTTTTGAGGAGAAATTGCCGGGCAGGTACAGCAAACTTGAGGGTGCCACACATGAATATTATTCGTGTAGGTATGACCTACATGGTATGATCATTAATCTAGTATGAGTTCGTTGCTTCTTATAATTACAAAAGCTGTTTTCATGAGCTCAAACTATTATCAGAAATAGCTTATGTTCTATTTAGAGTAGCTTAGGATATTTATTGGTGGCTCCAAGTTCGCTAGGACATTTATGTTTTGCATAATGTTAATGTTTTGCTGTAACTTATAAAAACAGTTGTTTCTCTATAAAATAGACATTTTAAAGTGATGTACTACATTAGGTCAAATTTTCTTTGTTCCAACGCAGTGGGCAAGTAATTTAGAATTTTCTGTTGCATGGGAGAATAGTTGGTATTTCTCTCTCTTTTTTCCTGAGAACCAAGTGAAATTTAATTGAAAACAGTTTGGATGGTAGAAAAGGCACAAGAAGAAGGTACAAAAAAGAGAGAAAATGTACCAATACCAACAGTTGTATGGTACAAAACAAAAGATTAATTAAGAACAGGTTTTTACCAAAAAGTAAAAGAAATAATAAACAATAAGGCGAGCTGGCCACTAATCTTAGCCGCTAACCTCATGGCAGAATCAGTGTTGTTCTACAACACCTGTAGCGTCTCTCACGCCAAATTGTAAAGATAAAATACTAGTAATAAAAAGTGAGGTGGTATTGGCGTATTGCCAACACCAGTAGTTAGGTCTAGCAATTTGTAGATGGATATTAGTTCACTATTTGAAGCACCTCAAATGTAAATGAGCAATTGTAAAGAATGTGTTCAGCAGATCCTTTCGTCACATGGCAGAGGAAGCAACAATTGGTTAAAAGTGAGGAATATACATGTTGGTAGACTTTTGTGGACCACTTTCCAAGCAAAAACTTCTGACCTTGTTGGTAAGGCGTAACAACCGGAGCGCTCAAATTCACCCCTTTGATTGGGGTGTATTCATGTAGTAAATGGTATACAATTCGTAGTGAATATAACACTGAGGACCAACACCATGTAATGGTGTGATGGCCATGCCTTGGGTAATTACTTCACTGTGTATAGTTGGTTGTGCTTGAGGTGGTAGGGTTGTCAAAATCAGGTCCTCTGGCTGGTTTAAAGTGCCTTAGGCACTGTGATGTCAAGTTCCATAGTAAAGGAGTACGTGTGGAGAAATGTTAACTCAACTCAGCCCAATTACTATGCCAGAATAGGGTGCTTGCTCCTTTTTCTAGCGTTCTGATTTGTCAGTACAAGAATCAGTTGAGAAATGCATTTTTAACTAAATGGTTACCTTTAGTAATCTAAATGCCTAAAGATTTATTTAGGCTGGTAACTGGGTACTTGCTATTGCACCTGCAAGCATTTGGCTGCATACTCGTAATCCGGTTCTCATTTATCGAGAATCACTTGTTCAATATATTCCTCGACCATCAAAGGTAAAAGGCGATGCCTACTGAATAGTGGACCCATTAACCAATGAACAATGGTATGAGGAGGATAGAGTAGGAAGGGCAGTTTACTTAATTATGGGTTTGTGATTATGCTTAAACCAATAAGCTGTCAGTTCTATGCTGACCATAACAACTATCCTATCATATATGAATAGTTATGCGACTATGACAAAAGGCGTTAAATCTAATTTACGCATTTACTTAAACCAGTAAGCTGTCAGTTCTATTGCTGACTATAGCAACTATCCTATCATATAGAAATAGTTATGCGGCTATGACAAGGCGTTAAATTTAATTTACGCATTTCATAGATATTAAATTCAACTTGTTAAAATGCAGGATTTTCCAGAGGAAATTTGATTCCTGCAGCTATGGGGACTAATTAGGGCTGCCCAAGCACTCCATATAGGCTCAACATGAGAGAAAAAAAGAAAAATTATGTAATATTATTGACGATCTATAAACTTAAGCAAAGTATGAGTGCACAAGACAGACAAATAACAGTCAACCACAATCGATGGACAAGATTTCATAATGCCATTGACCACCAGTTCACTTGCCAGTACCGATGCTATTACAAACTATCACTAATTTAACAGCAAAGCGGTATCAAATAATTTTATAATTTCTACTCGGAGCGCGCAGCAAACCTCTCAACCTTGGAGTCGTTGAGATTGATACCAACCATGGCCTCCCCAAGCCCGCTGCTCACCTCTGCCAGTATCTCCGGGTCAGTGTAGTGGGTCACTGCCTGCACAATGGCTCTGGCCCTACGCGCAGGATCCCCGCTTTTAAATATCCCTGAGCCAACAAACACCCCATCACAGCCCAATTGCATCATCAGGGCTGCATCTGCTGGTGTGGCCACTCCACCAGCTGCAAATTGCACAACGGGCAGACGGCCAAGCTGCTTTGTCTGCATGATAAGGTCATATGGCGCTGCAATCTTTTTAGCGAAGGTAAAGACCTCGTCATCATCCATGGTGCGGAGGGAGCGTATGTCCCCCATGACGGCACGCACATGGCGCACGGCCTCAACCACATTGCCCGTGCCAGCCTCCCCCTTGGTGCGGATCATGGCCGCACCCTCACGGATGCGGCGCAGGGCCTCTCCAAGGTTACGGCAGCCGCACACAAAGGGCACCTTGAAGTTGTGCTTGTTGATGTGGTGCTGCTCGTCAGCTAAGGTGAGCACCTCGCTTTCGTCCACGTAATCAACCCCAATTGCCTCAAGGATCTGAGCCTCCACAAAGTGGCCAATGCGCGCCTTTGCCATCACTGGGATGGTGACAGCGCGCTTGATGTCACGGATGAGGCCGGGATCACTCATGCGAGCAACACCACCTTGGGCACGGATGTCGGCAGGGACACGCTCCAGGGCCATCACCGCACAGGCACCAGCTTCCTCGGCGATGCGAGCCTGCTCAGGTGTGACCACGTCCATTATCACCCCGCCACGTAGCATCTGTGATAACCCGATCTTCACGGAGAAGGTCGCCGTCGCCGATTTCTTTGGTGGCTCAGACAGCTCCCCGCCGTTTCCGTACACCGCCACCACTCCACTATCCGCCATATTTATTATTTTCCTTCCTCTTCCGTCTTATCTGGCCGTCTTATCTGGCGTTCTCCTTTGCCTCCCTTTTCTAGTCTTCCGGATAGCAGATTGATCTCGATAGGAACCGGACTTACTAGATAGCTCTAGAATCGCTGGGTGACTTCCACTGGAGATAAACTTTCATTTATTCAGTCTTTTCTCCGTTGGACAGCGGTCTGTATAAAAAAAAAGGGTTTGTTGGGCTTGGCAAAATGATCTACCAATAACAAGTTAACAGCCGGTTCAGCATCCTCTTGGGCTGTAGAGAGAGAGAGAGAGAGAGAGTCATGTTTCTCAATTTGGGCTAATCTGGCGGGCTGTTCGGTTCAAGTAATAGTTACGGTACTTGTGTGTCAAGATCATCTATTGGATTAAGGATCATGTTTTAAAATTTTAATTTTTACAGGTTTAGTAATAGAGCATTCTTCTTCGAGGTCGCAGGATCGAAATCCGAATGAGACATCTCTCGTAGATATTAAACATATGGATGGTTTGACCTTCAATCTTTATTTAAAAAATAATTATATTAAAATTTTGCTATCCAATTTTCTTGTCTGTTTTATATTTGTAGTCACTTTTTATTTTATTTCTTCCTGAATGAAGCAAAATAGTAAAAAGAGTATCTTTTCTATGAGTCGGAATATGTATCATTCCATCATTTTGCTACAATAAGTTTCCAAACATAATTATAATAATATAAAATAGAAGAGATATATTTTTACTTTTTCACAATTGTTTACATTTGCCAAAAGTAGATTGGGTATTTGTAGATCAAATTTGCGAGCCAAGAATGTTAATTTAATTTTTTTTAGAAGGTTAAACTGGTTGGGAATACTTGAGAAAATTTTGTGTTTCATATTCGGTACAAATTGAGAATTGTCATCTCTTAATTAAACTTTTGGCATTGTACTCATGGTGATGGCCTCGCATTTTTACAAAGACATGCAAATTTAATTTTCGTAAAAGAACATCAAATAAAAAATAGATTTCGAGTTTAACAGGAATCCTTATTTTAATAAAAATATCTTAAAATACTTAATGGTGAAATAATGCTAAAGTACTCAAGATGAAATAAAGTTGAAATACTAAATTCTTTCAATTATAATTTGTTTATCTTTATTATTTTACTCACCGTCATAGTTCTTATTTAATGACATGTCATCTATAAATTGCACTGCTATTGAATAAAAATATTGTAAAATAATTTAATAGTATTTCGTTTTAAATATACTTTATCAAATGCAAGTTGCACGGAAAAATAGTTGCGCACTTTTAAACTCAAGTAAAGCTAGTGTCTTGACTCCAAAATCTATTAAATTACCTTCAAACAATAAATTCAAACTGTTAAAACTGATCTACTTTATAAATTATGCAAGCACATGCAAAATTTTAAAATTTTCAATTTTGTTTAGTATAAAGTCAATTGATAAAAAAAATGAAGTTTTATAAGTTATTTTAATGTATTTATTTTTATCATTTTTTACAATTTGATTTTGTACTAAATGAATTTAAAAATTTTAGAAGTTTACATGTACACATATTATTCGTAAAGTATATCTATTTCAACAGTTTGAACCAATCTGACATATTTTGAAGTTATATTCTTAATAAGCATAGCACACACTAACTTTGCTCTTTTAAATTCTATTTAATTATCTCATGTCAAAGATTAAGCAATTTGTTTATTTCATGATCTGTGTTATCAGTCAGGGACGGATCCAGGATTTTGTGAGGGAGGGGCAAGAAAATAACAAATCGGATTTGAATAGTTAATTGGGTTCAAAACCATTAGCTAATTGGGTATTAGATTAAAAGAACAATGCTCTAATTTCTAATATTCAGAGCTCTGACTTCTAATCCTAATTACCATTTAGAATTCAAAAAAATTATTCTAATTTAAATTCTAAATTTAACATTAATTATAAATCAAAATTTCAAAAGAGGACAAATTCGATCCAAATCTATAGATTTGTATAAAACTTCAAAATTCATAAACAGTTGACCCGTGAACCAGAACGGGTCCGCCCCCACACTATCATTATCCTGTTTTTAAGGGAAGCGTGCAACATTTAAATTTGTTAATTTTATCGATACGCTTTTGATAGTTACGGGCCGACAGAACTTTCAAACGCGAGATGGTGAATTTTAACAAATTACTTGCATGGTGCGAAGTATTTACCTTTACAAATTACAATGCAAATGATATAGTCTAAGACTTTACCTCATGATATTTATCCAATGACACTTTTCCCAGTAAGTTTCTTGTACGCTATGCTTGGCGGCTGGAGATAAGACTGCAAAGGATTTGGGTATTTGTTCCTTCTCCAATTACTTTACCTGTTTATCATCTACATTAGTTTCTTTCACATTTCAAAAAATAACAATTAGATATATAATTGAATTTGTCAAAAAAGAATGTTGTATTTATCTTTCCGAGTCCTCTGTGAATGTCCTTCAACTATTTTTATCTAACTCATCTAAAAATATTAAATATGCAAATTTGCATCATGTAATATTCAAAAGTGCATTTTATAATAGTAAAAATGCATATCATCCGTCAAAAGTTATGTTTAATTGAAATAATTAAGCGTGCGTTCTAAAATGAACGAATGTGCATCGTATGATATTTGAAAATCTTTAAGAATATTTAGAATGAGTTCATGACAAAGAGTTATACATATGACCTGTTTTAAAAATTGAGGAATTAAGCAGAAAGTTCTACACTTCTATTTTTATATATATTGAAGCCTGACTTCCTTATCCACAACAGACGGACAGAGATTTGTTAGGTAACCAAATTGGTGTTAAAAAATATAAATTATAATCCCCATACTTGCTGCTTATCCTTATTGGTTGTTAGAAGAAATTTTGATATAATAAGTAGAGTTTTGATATGGTATTGGAGTCTAGGGGTCAAAACGGAGCGAATACGGAGCGGATAATAGTAAAATTATATTCATATTTTTTTTCTAATTTTTCGGATAAGGATATGAATCAGATGTCAGCTGGATACAGATACGGATACGGATCGAATTGGATATGTATTAAAATAATATTAAAAATATCAATGTTCATAATATTTATTTAATTTTAATGATGAATAACAATATTTTTTTCATAATATATATTAAAATATATGATATATATATAGAGATGAGCTATGGTGAGACGTGGAGTAAAACCAAGTTTTTACTCTATTGCACTATATTTTCATTTTGAAAATCCAAACAACCGATCCGAACCGCTCAACGTGTTCATTTTGAAAATTTTGGGTTTGTGTCTGTTCAGATTTTGTGCCAAATCTGACAAACAATTTCAAGCTTATGTCCACTAATGGGCATGGGCATAAGTTTATTTGTACTTAATCATGCATATACATTAAAAATATTACATGTCTAATTTTACTATAGTTTATTTATTGTGTATTTGTGTATGCCTATTTTCTCCTGAGAAGTTATTTTTATATATTTCCACTAATAATAAAAATGTTTGACTCCAAATTTTTAGATGAGCGCTGACAATTAGTTAAATTATTGAACTGAAAAGGACAAAAAGAAAGGAGCTGACATGTCTTTTTAATAAAACCGAAAGTCAATGCATTATTTTTTGTTATAAGAAATCGATTTGAAAATCAAATGTTTTATATCATATACAATAAAATAGTGGACCGGACTTTTTCAAGACCTGTTAACTGAATTGATAACTGAGCTATTTCATTGACCCACCCAACCCCTTTTTTTAAATTTTAATTTGAAGAAAACAATAGTTTTGTATTGAACATTTGAAAGAGTGTGGAGAATTGCCAAGACCAACCAAATTGCCCCATTTCAGGTTGTATGTCAGTTGCTATTCTTTCCATTTTCCATCAAAATTGTATTTTTTGTGCTCTAGTGTAGAGTAGATCCGATGAACATCGAATCTACTTTAAATTTTGATAGATTTAAAAATTTTGTCCGAACTGATTTAAGATTGTGGACTCCGCTTCATTGGCCCCATGTGGTAATGTTTTGTTTATCCATGTGGTAATGTTTTGTTTCGTGTAGGCAAGTTTTTACGCAGGTAATAAATATAAATATCTAATAGTGAAGGTCTAGAAGTATAAATATTAGAAGAGAAATGTTCTGGCCCTTCGAGCCATCATATTCAAGCACTCCCCCCAACTAGTTTAACAGAAAAAACTTTTCAATTTTGTCTAACTTTCATATCCAGCGCTCATATTCAAATTTTTAAAGTTATATTTAGAACATTTTACAATTATATTCGCAAGTATTTAAACTTTTAGCAGCAAACATTTAAATCATAAATTTGTATAATTTTAACTCCTAACGATTATCTTCAAGCGAAAAAAAGAAAATATTTCTTTCATCCACTCTTTTTTAAATTTTTCTCTGATCATTCTCATCTATTTTTCCGACGATCCGTGTTGAATTTTAGGAATCTAAAAATACGAACGTTTTCTACTCGATTTTCTCTTTCAAATGAAATTCTTGAAGAAATACTTTTGAGTTATTTTCAAGTCATTTTTTTTTAAGTAAAGTCCATGAGCACTTTAATTTTTTAAACTTTTAAACTTCAGTCTACAACCATTTAAAATCTAATGTCTACCATTTAAACTATTACGTTCAAGAGTTTAAATCTCTGTCTACAACCATTTAAATTAGTTATGTCAAGCATTTAAAGTAGTTGTGTCAAACATTTGAATAGTTTTCATGTCAGATTTAAAAGGTTGTAGACTGAGATTCAAAAACTTATGAATTTAAAGTGCTCATGAACTTTATTTAAAAAAATTAAAAACAATAACTTGAAAATTATTTCTTCATGGATCTCATTTGAAAGAGAAAATCGAGTAGAAACGTTTGTATTTTTAGATTCGCAAAAATTCATTACGGGTCGTCGGAAAAAAAAAAAAAAAAGAGTTGGTGAAAGGAATCTTTTGTTATTTGCTTGATGACAAAAGTAGTTAGGAGTTAAAACTACCGAGATTTAGGATTTAAATTTTTGCGAGTAACATTGTAAAAAGTTATAAACAAAGCTTTAAAAAATTAGATATGAACGTTGAAAATGAAAGTTAGACATTATATAATTGAGGGACGCCTTAGGATATTTATTTGAGAGGCTATTACGAGACTCAATATTATAAATTAATAGCGTAGATATAAATGCATAAAGAATGAACACTTGTGAAAACAAGTATAAACACTCACAATATAACTTTAACCATGTGAGATGTGACAGTTGAAGTATTAATACTCGTGATATAACTTAAAACACAAGAAAATTTATAATTTAAACCCTGAATAAACTATTCAGGTGTTAACATTTAGTCTTGTAATGTACAAGTACTTGTGTAGAATAATAGATATACAAATTAATAAATATTTAATGGTACAGATATTAACAAGTGATAGTTAGTTATATATACTCACTACTATAACTATTTCCTGGTAAAATGTTTGTTATGACACAGATTGAATGGCACCATTGTAGTTTTGAAATGTGGGTGGAACACTTTTGTTAATTACTAGACAATTTTGTCTAAAATGGTTTCGAAAATGAATTTAAAGAAATGGGAGTTGGGTAGCGATTTTTTTAAAGCAATTTTCTATTTATTGAAGAAATTTTTTGTTGTCTATTGAAGAAAGAACGGGGAAATAATGGATAAAGTGAAAAGATCAGGTCAGGAGCCAGGAGGTCCACGACTCCGAGGTATATTACTGGTAAAGTAATAAATAGAAAAGTCTTAACACCCCACTATTAATAAACTTTAAATGTACTATTTATCAATTTATTACGGCAACGTTATGTCCCTCTGGACCCCACCAAGATCGACCAATGATAAGAACGAATTATGCTGGAAATCTTTCGTGAACTCGTTCTACTGATGAGAAGGTCTCATGCGCATGCGCTCCACGCAAAGTGGTCGTCAAACGTGCAAAAGTGGTATTTATTGTGCGCTACCGACGCAATAAATCTACAGTTTTGTAGACCGGGTCTATCGAAAAAGTTCCTCATTGGAAGTGGGCCCCACAGTTCCAAACCGCTTTCAACGCGGCGACCTATGTGGCGGAATACGCGGCGACCCGGATTTGAACGTTTGAGTATTTAATTTACGTTCTATATTTACAGCACTGTACTCTTCAATGATGTGGAATGTAATCTATGGTCCTTCATTGAAAACTAATTGCCAGATCACGTTTATGTCAAAGATAGTGAATAATCGTGTGGATGAAGAAATAACTTGATTTATCCGACTGGCTCTTATTTTTCGCTGCCTTTGCGGAGAGGATAGGAACCGTTGGATGCAGATGAATATGGGGTCCCCCCTCCCCCGTATGACGTGTTTGGAGTTCACGTGGTTTGTGGTGGGGCCAGGGCAGAGGTGATGGTCTGATCGATTGTTGCGTAGCTGTCTTGGTCGTACGGAGGCGGATGCATTTATTGGCATGCGGATCCGCGTTATCCTCGTTGGGCTTAGGTGCTGTGGAATCCCCCTATTAGTTAAGATAACTACAAAATATGCCATTGTAAAGTGTGAACCGAAGCGCTGCATTGTGGCTAAGAATAAGATATTCTTTTTATCCAAAATCATGGAACAATGAGATCGTTTTAAAAATGGTAAAAGGCAGTTTCAATAACAAAGGAGAAAACAAAGTATACTTAAGACTCCAAACCTATCGGATTGAGCTCACCAAGTAGAACTAGAATAATAAATTGCAGTGCAAGCTCATTATCTATCAATTTGAGCATGTTGACATGAAGATTCATCTCTTCTACTATGACACGGTTCTATTTTTTTCTTCTATTTGTTTTGTCTGACCTTGTACAAGAAGAATTAGTTGTAATATTTTATATACTGGTATAAACTATAAATTTATATAATACTCTTTGTACAATTTTTATATTGGTACAAACTTGTATGTGT
>JAJGRW010005186.1:0-2500 GCA_025461045.1 Carex parvula
TAATCAAGTTATTAATGACTGGACGAAACCAAGAAATAACTCCTTACGTGCGAAATTATAGAAGATCTCCTTTCAGATCAAACAATTCCATCGAATTGAGTATGACTGTATGTGTGATAGCATCTACTATATCAGGAATAGCAATGAACCCAATTCTTGCAATTGCTCAGGATACCCTCTTTTAGCTTTTAGGTCTATTTCTTAGTTCAACATCCCTCTTACTAACTGGAATAAAAGAATTAGTGGATCTGTTCCACCCAAAACGAGAATGGGTTAGGGTTATGAACTTATAATCATGGAATCGACTCGATCATCAGATTATAAGTTCATTCCATACCGGGCCAGACCGGAATAGGGTTATGTACATTCTTATTATGCATTCTTATTATGAGAATGAGAAGGGGTCATTCGAGTGTATGTAAATAGATACTTTTTTGACATATGGATTCCTACGTTCTGGCATTCTATTTAGAATTAGGAATAGGCGTAATTAGACCTGCTTTTGACATATCTATCCTATCCTTATTTGGGTGCCATATTTACTTTTTTGGACTTCTATTGAATCGAGAAATAGCTTTGATTGCCCTTTTTTTTTTGATATATATAAGGTATCCTCTGGATAATGAAAATCGAAGCAATTTGATGTTTGACTCAGGCCTATATGACCGATTGATAGAAATACTCCAACATTCCACCTTTGTCATATATGGAATATATGACATTAGATAGGTATCATATCCATGGAATACGATTCATTTGAAAGATGCCTTGATGGTGAAACGGTAGACACGCGAGACTCAAAATCTCGTGCTAAAGAGCGTGGAGGTTCGAGTCCTCTTCAAGGCATAATATTTAGCTCATTGAATGAGCATTCTCAATAGCAGATTTCGGATCTAATCAATAGTGATATAAAGAGTATCTTATCTGTGGATACGAAGTATTCCGGTGATCCCCACGGTCCGAGTCTGAGCTCTTGGAATTGGAATAGGTTTGGCAGCGGATCACAAAATCTTGGTGATCTTCTCGATATAATATAATCGATGAGTAGTCCGTTTGGAAATCATCCGCCCCCCCGAGTATATGATTCAACAGGACTTTCTAAAGAGGTCCATCTTTGCCTGCTAGACAAGAGAATAGCAAGTTACAAATTCTGTCTCGTCAGGACATGTATTTCTATTACTATCTCATTCATAAATGAGAATGAAGTCGTTAATGTTAGGGTTACCATTATCCCTATTTTTTTGATGTGTTCCTAAGAAAAGGAATTTTTCCATTTCTTTCGAGGTCTAAAAAAAGGGCGTGGAAACACATAGGAACTCTTGAATGGAAATTGAAAAGAAATGGAGCTCCAGTTTCGAAATGATCAGACCTTTGGCACAAGAAGAGGGGGTGATCCATATCACCTTGATTTGGTTCTGCTTCCCTTCTTTTTTCCCAATACCGAGTCGGGTTCTTCTCCTACCAGTATCTAGAATTCAAGAGGCAAATTCTCAAGAAATTCACCAATTTTTTGTTAATAAAAACTTTTGGATTTTAGTCAAGAACTTTCTCAAATTCTTATTTCTTTTTTTATTGATACTGCGCTAATCAATCGCTTTATTTTTTTTTATTTCTTTTTGGATTTTTTTTTAGAATTGCTATGCTAACTAGACATTGTATTATCTATTATTATTTGATATACTAATAATAGTAATGTGAGTGGGTTTTTTTTTTAATACAGAAAAAGAAAAGAAATCAAATGGGATTTTCGTCTCTGAAAAAAATTCAGAATTCAGACTAGACATTGTATTATCTATTATTATTTGATATACTAATAATAGTAATGTGAGTGGGTTTTTTTTTTAATACAGAAAAAGAAAAGAAATCAAATGGGATTTTCGTCTCTGAAAAAAATTCAGAATTCAGACTAGACATTGTATTATCTATTATTATTTGATATACTAATAATAGTAATGTGAGTGGGTTTTTTTTTTAATACAGAAAAAGAAAAGAAATCAAATGAAGAAATGGGATTTTCGTCTCTGAAAAAAATTCAGAATTCAGACTAGACATTGTATTATCTATTATTATTTGATATACTAATAATAGTAATGTGAGTGGGTTTTTTTTTTAATACAGAAAAAGAAAAGAAATCAAATGAAGAAATGGGATTTTCGTCTCTGAAAAAAATTCAGAATTCAGACTAGACATTGTATTATCTATTATTATTTGATATACTAATAATAGTAATGTGAGTGGGTTTTTTTTTTAATACAGAAAAAGAAAAGAAATCAAATGGGATTTTCGTCTCTGAAAAAAATTCAGAATTCAGACTAGACATTGTATTATCTATTATTATTTGATATACTAATAATAGTAATGTGAGTGGGTTTTTTTTTTAATACAGAAAAAGAAAAGAAATCAAATGGGATTTTCGTCTCTGAAAAAAATTCAGAATTCAGACTAGACATTGTATTATCTATTATTATTTGATATACTAATAATAGTAATGTGAGTGGGT
>JAJGRW010005187.1:0-24806 GCA_025461045.1 Carex parvula
CATAAGCTACCTAGGAATAAGCCTCATTTTTAATTTCCTTTTTTAGTAGTTGAGGTTATAATTTGTTTCAATTCATTATTTGAACCATATTTTATATGTTTTTTAAGTTGGTGTTTTGTAGGGTGAAATGCCACCGATGACATAGTTGCTGAAATCTAAAAATATATATAAGTATTAAAAGGTTTAAAATATTAGGTATTTGTATTTCGATTTCACAATTTAAAAAAATATATTGGAACCTTTTCTGACCCGACAGGTAATAGTCGAATCTACACAACATTTTGATTTTAATCATATTAGTAATGTAATTACAAATATGTGGAAAGAAATTAAATGTGTTTTAATAAAAAGGCACGAAAATCAGTTGGTGTAAGAAAAAACAAGGGGACAGTGCACAAAAACAAGGGAGAGCACTGAAAAGAAGGAGACCGATCAAATTCTTAACAACAAAAAAAGAATATTTTTGTCATTTATTATTTAACTAGATATTTAATTCCATAGTTATAGTGTAATCATATTTGGTTGTGGAGTAAAGTTAATGAGGATTAAATTGCTTACTATATGTTACTCCTTGTATTTTACATCTCATTTGGTAGTTGAAGTCATGACTTAAATTATCCAATTGAAAGAGTAAGATGTTGGTAAATGAACAATTGCCTATGACGGTGGGCTCTACAAGTGGAGTCAGTGTGGAGTAAGTTAATCCTCCTGAAAAGGTGCAATAATTTATTCCAGATTAACTCATATGACTCTAATTTACTTCAAATTTACTTCTCGTTTGACAACTTGAGTGTGGAGGAAGGAGTTTACTCCACCTTAATTTTTCTCCACAACCAAACTTGACCTAATGAAATGAAAGGAAAGAGTTTTAGAAGTTAAGGGCTAAATTAGATAAAATTAAGTATGTAAGGATGAATGTATAAAAAACATAAATTTAGTTGGAAGAATATTCGTAAACTTAATCCTATTATTTTTAAAATTTGGTACCATTCTTGCTTTGGGAGCTCCTTTTTTGCTTTGGGAGCTAGTGCTTTTGTTCATAATTTATTGGCTGAACACTAGCCGCCCACGTGCCAATGTGAGAAACATAGGGGAAATATTATGTGGATCATTCTAAGCAGGAGTTGGTGCAGCTCTGTTTTAATAACTAATAGATTTCCCGCAGCATCTCATTTCACATATAATACGTAATCCGACGTACAAAAAAAATTCGATGAAATATCATGAAATGTGAAATTTTTTATATTTAGCATAGTCGATAACTATGGATCATTGAGGGTTATTATCAAATTAGCTAGCCAGGGTTGTAAACATTGTGAATTCGGAGTGAATAATTTTGTCAGAAAAAATATTTTAAAGTTAATTTTAATGCATTTATTTTTCAACATTTTTTTACCGCTTGAAAAATAGTGGTGGATAAAGATGTAATTCTGATTTTTTTTATATTAGCAGTTGATATTACGTTGCCACACATGGTGTCTTTCCAAGAACTATGGATTAATCATGGCTGGTTGATCACAGGCTGTTCTTGAAATCCTTATAAAAAAAATCATAATTTACACCACTCGCTTCTTGTCTTTTCTGTTTAAGAAGTCGAATGAAATAAAACTATGATATATATAGATATTCTTAATTTCACGGCTAAACTAAGACACTTTAGATTGAGATTTCGAATATATTATAAAAATATATTTTTATTCTATCAATAGGCTAAAAGTATAAATAATTATAAAGATTATAAAAAACAGTAAAGTTACTAATTTTAGTATAAGAATGACTTGGCCACCGCCACTCCTAATTAGATTGTGAATCTACACAACTCACTACAAAGAGAGACTAAGAATGCGTAGCAGAGGATCTCCTTAGTTTTTCTATATTCTCTGTGTGTCCGATTTATATATTGAGGCAAGTGGTCAAGTGGCCAAGTGGACGGATTTATATATAGAGGCAAGTGGTCCACTTTACACATGCAGTGGCCACTATAAATCTCCATAGTTTTCTAATTAGCACCCTCATCATTTGTAGAAAGAGCCATAGTGCCCAAGGGCTTCCTATCAAAAAAAAGAAAAAGAAAGAGCCATAGAGAGGAAGACAGGTCTCCTCGATCTCCTCTTTGGTACTTATCTACTATGCATTTTCTATCTAATTCGCACCCTCATCATTTGTAGAAAGAGCCATAGAGAGGAAGACAGGTCTCCTCGATCTCCTCTTAATTTGGTACTTATCTATACATTTTCTATCTAATTCTCAGCATTTTTTTTTATTTGTCCGATCGATAAATTTTCACAACAGGTTCAGTGTATGTATGTTTCCTATATCTGTTTGTGAATATTGTTGTGTTGGGAAATAATTTGTTATTTTCATATCCCAGATAATGTGCGCCTTTTGTTTTGGTTACTTTGGATCTGTTACTGATCAGGCTGTCCTCTTAGTAAGATTTAGTTTCTTAGTAAGATTTAGTTTGCAGTAGATTTGGGTACGTAGAGTGCCTCGTTTGTAACAATTTTTTTATATCTAGGCTTAACGCTCTGTTTTAATCTTTAACTATCTCAAGGGCTTAAATCGTGTATCAAGTCACATGACTATTAATAATATTTAGACTAAAAATGGAAATGTGTATATCTCATTGTCTAATTAATTATATATATTATCTGTCATCTTATATTGACCTTTGTTATTAAAGTAGGAATTATCTACGAAGTTTTCTTTTTGGTGTTTGTTGTTTTATCTAGGATATCAATGAAACGTTTTTATCTGTTTACCCGATCCATATTGTATTTGATAAAACGGATATGATCAAGTAAGAATTTTTTTCATTAATTTAACAAGTATGGATATAGCTAGGAAACCTTTTTGTTAGTTTATCACATAAGGATATGGATAAGAGCTATTTCGTACTCGTTAGATGGTAATTGATAAAACAAAATTGTATACAACAACGAATAACTATATGTATTATTATTATGAATGATTACATTGATTTTACAACATTTCATGTAATATTGTTTAGTAAATTATATTAAAATTAATTTGTCCAAAATAATTTACATTATTTTGTTTAATTACATTATTTACACTATTTTTTATACAACATTTTTATATAATTTTATTATTTCATATAAAATTTGTATCATTTTATTTAATTAATAATTTACATTTTAAAATAATGGTATAAAAATAATAATTTTTTATTTAATGGTCGAATGTACATAGCTTACTACACTGAGAGACTAAGAGTGAGAAGCAGAGGATCTGTAGTCTTCTCTTGTCCTCTATAAATAATCTCCTATGTCTTCTAATTCGCCTCATCGTCATTTGGTGAAAGAGCCGTAGAATCGAAGAAAAGCGTCCTCTCCTCTTTGGTACTTTTCTAATTCGCCTCATCGTCAGCATCTTTTATTTTTATACTAATTTTTATTTCTCCTAATCTTAGTTGGATCTTAGTAGATCCTCTAATCGGTAAGTTGTCACAGCAGGTTCAGTGTATGGTTACGAGATCTGTTTGTGAATTGTTGTGTTGGGATATTTGTAGTTTCATATCCCAGAGAATGTGTGTGTTTGTTTTTTGTTTGCTTTGTTTTTTCTCTACGTTTTCAGCTCATAGTAAATGGTTACTTTATATCTGTTACTCAGGCCGTTATTCATCACTAATATTTAATTTCCGTTGGTTGAATTTTAAAATTAAATGAAGATCTGACTTGTAGTTTATATAGTGTTAGTCAGAGAGTGATTCGTTTGTAACAATTTTTTTCTAGGCTTAATTGCTTAGACACTACGTTTCAATCTTTGGCTGTTTTAAATTTAAAGGCTTAATGCTTCTACTGTTAGTCAAATTGCATATTAATATTTAGAATACAATATTTATTATTACAATTTTGTCAAAACGGAAAATACTATTATTTACAAGTACTTGTATTTTACATACTAAAATGTGACTAAAGTTTACGTTAGTCTAAAAAAAGAAAGGTATCTCATTGTCTGATGAATTATATATATAATTAATCTGTCATCTCATGTTGCTATTGCATGGCCGTTGTTATTTAAGTGCGAATTATCTATGAAGTTCTCTTTTCGGTGCTTAATTGTTGTTTTACCTGTTTGAATTGATCAGTTTTCACGTCCAAAAAATGAACGCTTAACTTTTGATTAACCTGCATGCTTATTCGATTAGCAGTTAAATATTTAATCACGTTCTATATTATTTCAGAAGAGCTTGAGCTTGTTTGTGGATTAATCAGCCGGAAGGGGGTCAGAAATGAGTAATAATGATGGCGTACAACCAGTAGATGAAATATCACCCGCATCAAAAGAACCGGATGATCAGTGGATTGTGAACCTAGAAACTCTAGTAGAAGGCTACGATACTGAAGAAATACCACCAATTGAAGAAATACCACCAATTGAAGAAATACCATCAATTTATGGTAATTGGAAACGTTTGAATGATTTTGGGGACGTCATGTCTTTCTTACCTGAAACCAATAGGTGGCAATTTCTTGCATTTATGAAGCGGGCGATTGATCTCAAGGTACGTGAATGCCTTGAAGAATTACATAAGAATGAAGATAAGGTCTGGAGGTACTATTGTGGGGTCGATGAACAATTTCGTGCTGAAAATAGCAAACATTTCATTGAACACCTACTGGTCAATAGTTGCTTCGTAATATTTGCGTTGGTTACATTAACAAATAATTGGGAACAAAACAAAATTTTGTATGGATCTGCCGAAAATGAGGATACAAAAATGCGAACGTTCAATGAGTATAAAAAATTAGAGAAATTTATATGGAGTGAATCTACCGGTATCGTGCGTTACATGTTGACCATGGACTACCAGATACCGTGGTTTGTTGTCGAGGCTGTATATACAAAGCATTCCAACCTAAGCAGCAAGCTTAATACCCCAATCCACGAACTTGTGATCTCAGCCTTTGACTTTATCAATCCAGGAGTGCCCAAGTCCAAACTGCATAATAATACCATTACCGTCCCCCAATATGGCTTCCGACATCTACTACACATCTTCCATTGGTCTCGAACCCCCGAAGGGAAGTTTCATGAAACAAATTGTGGTGTGAATATGAAAAGCTTCTATATTCCTAGTGCAACATACATGCAATTATCTGCAACTGTTTTCAACAGGCAAGAGGCCAGTGGCTTTGACGTGACTTTCTATGAGAGCATATTATCTGGAGTGATCCAGTTACCACACTGGAACCATTATCTACAGGAAAATGAAATTTATAAAAATCTTTTAGCATTTGAACGGGGGTATGGCATAGTTTGTGGGTTCTCCGGCACAGCCTATGTTGCATGCATTGTGCAATTGGTACAAACAGAAGAAGATGTTACACTATTGCAAGCCCAACGCATCATCCCAAGACTAGGGGACCCAAAGGGTGTTTTCAGCTCTATACAAGGGTACAAAACTATAGTACTTTCCAATGATATCCCTTTGTCGGGTGACCTTCTGTTGTTGGTGATTAAAATGAGATCCACAATGACAAAAGATACAGTATAAAAAAAAACTATGCAGAGTTCAAGAAACGCTACTGCTCCAATCCATGGATCACCATCTCTGTCGTGGGCGGCATCTTATTGTTTGTCCTTACTTTTATTCAAACCGTACTTTCTTTTATTCAAACCAAATATAGTGTGCTTAGCTACAAAAACCAATGATTGCGCTAAGCTAAGTATACACCTATATTTGTACATCATCTTGTATCCTTAATTTATTTTCTTTTATTTCATAATATCATATATCCAATTTAAATTGTGTGTGTACCGGCGGTTTATCTTTATTCAATTCACTATGTTGTGCTACCATGTATGTTGTAGCTTATTTTCAATATAATTGATTTGTCATTTTTATGTGCTTATGTGGGACCATGTTTGATATTTATTTTTTCTCTTGTCGTACAGTATCAATTCATCTCATAAACCAAGTATTCAACTATTAATTAATTATGTATAACTCTTTCTTTATTAATTTTGATCTTTTCTTATGAGGTATAAACTTCCTCCTCATGAGTGTTTCTCCCAAAGTTCTAACTTGTGATATTATTCAACTTACTCCCATGCCAATAATCAATAAAAAAAAAATTTAAGGTTGATTTTTTTTAGGACCAAAAAAAAAGTACAGAAAGAAAAAAGAAAAAGAGGAGGGTTCAAATGCTTTCATTTTTTGTGTCTCCATCATGTCTCCATTTCAAAAAACTTTCATATCTCAAAATTTAAAACTGAAAAGTCAAAATAATGCCGTTTGTATATTTGCACGCGTAAAAATTATGACATTTCAACTTTGTTTTGGTTGTCCTGATGAGCTTGTAAAAATGTACTAATGTGGATAATTTCTTAACGTTGATTTTCAACTTATTTATTCACATAAAAATAAATCGAAATGTGATAATATTTTATGAGTACATAGAGAAAATTAATAACATAGATCACATTTAATTTTTGAGTTATAAATTTTTTTAAAATAGAGGCATGATGAAGGCAGAAAAAATGAAGGCATTTGAACCCTCCTCAAAGAAGAATATGTAGTTGCTCATACAATTACAGCCCTACAACAATTATAATAAAAAAGGGAAAATTTCTAGTGTACCCATACAAATTTCTAAAATAGCCAATTTCCCCATAAAACCAACAAAATATCCAATATCCCGGTGAAAATTTAATTTTTTTTTCTACTATCCCCTTTTATTTTTTAATATTTTATTTACTTATTTTAAAAACTGAATTGACAAATTTGCCCTACCAGTTCAAATAGAGGTGTCCCTTACTTTTAACCTCCTTCCTGTCCTATGCTTCAAACCTAATATATCCTTCTGCTTTTTTTTAAAGGAGATCGCACATAAACTTTTTTTTAGCCCCAGATTCTTCCATGTGTGTCTTTCTCTCTATATATACCCTATCTATCCTTAAAACTCTACAGAGCAACCAGAAATTTTCTCTCTAACCAACCAGAGGATCGGAGGGCTTCTCAACATTTTGGAGCAACTCTCGATGAGGTATAAAAGTTCTTCAAATTGATCTTAGATAAAAAAAATTATTAGATCTATTTTTTTTGCGAAGAATGTACTGTTATCAACCTTATTGGTATAGTATTAGTTGGACATGGTACTAGTGTATACAAGCTAACGTTCATTTTTAAAAAGATGATATATACAATCTTTTCTGAAATTCTATATTGATGTGAGTCATTTGACAATTGGTACTCTCAATGATATACCAGGTGGAGCGGTGATGAATATTTCTTTTATCAATAAAGAATATTCATGATTTTGATTTTGCTGATGACTCTGAAGGCCAATATGGTACTGTTTACAGCTAGATGTTTAAGAAACCAAAAATAATTCTTGAACTATTTAGTTGAATTATTATCTTGATTTGTCATTTTGAACTTTACGAAATTTCTTGTGCGATCTCTTCGAATAAAAGCAGAGGAAACATTAGAGATTGAGAATAAGGGAGAGAGGAAATATTAGAGGTGAAGAAGATAAGTAGAAGGGACATCTTCATTTAAATTAAAGGACGTATTTGTCAATTCAGTTTTTCAAATAACTAAATAAAAAGTTAAACAATTAAAAGGAGATGCAAGAAATAATGTCATTTTTTTATGGGGATATTGGCGATTAAAGTGTTTTCATCGGTAAATTGAATATTTGAAAATTTTGTATGGGCACACTAGAAATTATCCCAATAAAAAAATACACTAAGATTGATTTTTTTTTTACAGAGTTCACGTGGAAACATCACAATTACAACCCTGCAACAATTATATTCATAGCACGGATTAGTTTGTACTACAAAGTCATATTTTTATTTTGAAAATTCTAATGGTCGATCCGAACCGTTCAACATGATCTCCACTTGAAAATGTACTTGCAGACTAAATTTTATATTTTTTCGATTTTTGTTATTATATTTTAAGATCGGTAGAAAATCACTTGATCTGAAAATTCTAGACCATCCAAAAAACAGATTTTTTACCTATCTAAAAAAATAGTAAAAAAATTCTAAAAAATTATTTTAGTCCACAAGTATATTCTCATATGGAAATCATGCATGTTGAACTGTTCGGATCGACTGTTAGGATTTTGAAAACAAAAATATTGATCCGTAGTACATACCAATCCATGCTAGGCATAGTACCATAGACTCATTATGAGACATGTATTTTGTTATTTCTGATTGCATTGTCAACAAAGACTCAGTAAAGCACTAATCCAAATAGAAATTCGCCTAGCATTAATTATACCAAAATCCCAAAAGCTAGTGTTGTGAGAGGAGGGTTCAAATGCCTCCATTTTTCATGCCTCGACCATGCCTCAATTTATAAAAATTTTAATAAATCAAAATTTAAATCTTAAAGTCAAAATAAAACCGTTGGATATGATCTACATCATTTTATCTATACACTTGTAAAAAATTATGACATTCAAATTTTGTTTTAGTTGTCATCAGAGCTTGTAAAAAACGTACTAATGTGGATAATTTCTAACGTTGATTTTTCAACTTATTGATTCACATAAAAACAAAATCGAAATGTGATAATTTTTTATGAGCACACAGATAAAATGATGTAGATCATATCCAACGGTTTTATTTTGACTTTTAAGTTTTAAAATTTGAGTTATTTAAGTTTAAAAAAATAGAGGCATGGTGGAGGCACAAAAAATGGAGGCATTTGAACCCTCCTCTTCTTTTATATATATATATATATACCGACAGTATCAGTATGCTAAATCTCTTAACTAGAATGGGAAATCAATTATGAGCCCCATCTAATTGTAATTAATTTATAAATTAATTACGGCCCAAGAATTCCTCACTGGCCCAACCCACTTTTCCCTGCTGTGAATGGACCGGACCGAATCTGCTTCTTAAACTTTCACCAGAATTAAAATTGACAATTCACACAAGAAATAAGAAATGTAAAGGGGAAAAGAAATGAAGCCGCATGGTCTCAGCTTCGTTATCTTATCCGTATCCTCGAAGGTAACATAATATTTTAGGTTATATCTGGACCGTTTGATCAGAATATGGACATCCGATCCGAGGAGTTAAAAAGATCGGACGGTCCAGATCCAATGGTAGAATTTGAGTTACTTTAGGCGTTGTTATCCCCAAATCAGTACCTTCCGATTTGCCCCCCTTAATAATAAAAAATATTTTATTGATTCTCTCTCTCTCTTCTCAATCTCACTCTCCGTCTATGCTTTCGTCATAGGTCAACCCCGCCGATGAATTTTCTCATGAAGCCGAAATCCCTAAAGAAACCTTCCGACGAGGTTTCCTTTCTCTCTCTCTCTTTCTCCTGCAATTATTACTCGAGTTTAGTTCGATAATCAAGATTCATTTGAATCAGTCTAGACTTTGTTTCCAAGAAATGACTGCAAGTGGGCCCCCATTGCGTTTTATCAATTTGAGACTTATTGTCACAGTCTTGATTTGATTTAATTTCTTGGTCTTGGATTGCGTTAATTACTTGCACTGGAAATCATATTTTAACAGAGTAGTTTTGACTTCATGCAGAGCACAGATAATATGCAGTGCTGTTTTAATTGATTCTATTGTCGGTGCACTGCATGAGGCCAAAACCGCTCTCATAAAATCATTACCCTATAATTTCTCAAGTAAATACTCAAATAGTAAAACCTAATTGAAATTTTGAAATAATTGAATGTGGGCCCCATTGCCTTTTTTCTGAATGTCTTGTGTTGCTGCCCAATCAATTTGATTTAATTATATCTGATTGAATGTCTCGTTTCATTTCTTCAAGTGTCTTATTTGCACCAGAAATTATAATTTTTCTGTAATTGAGGTGTCTAATTGAAATATTGAAGTATTGGTTACATTTTGGATCTATATTTCAGGAAAAAATCAGACTGAAGAAATCAAAATCTGCGAAAAGGAAGCGCAGTTACTCTTCTGATTCATCTGACAGTGGCAGGAAAAAGCCACGTCAATCGAAAAAATTAAAGAAGAAACCTAGAAAAAAGTCTTCATCTTACTCAAGTGATTACTCTATCAGTAGTTGCATAACTTGCAAAAAATGAAAAGAGAGCAATGCAAAATCAAAAATAAGAAAGGGTAGAGTTAATACTAGTACCAAGTACAAGGGAAGAGAGAGAGGCCGAAGCTGTAAAAGATCTAGGAGCTGTTCTACTTGTAGTGATAGAAGTGGAAGTCCACGAAAAGGGAGAGAGAAAGAAGAGAAAGCACGGATTTCGAGGCGAGATGATAGTGACATTGTATCTTCTTCAAAGGATGAAGAGAGCAGCATGGTTGGCTTTTGTTTTTGATCTGGTGGACGGACCGAATCTCGAAAATTCTGCCCACCATTGAGTTTAGCCAATCCCTAATTGACACTTGGCATCTATCTTTCATCTAATTAATGAGGATCTTCTTTAATTAGTTCGGAAATTGAACGTGAAGAGAGATGGAGGAAAGAATAAGTGTAATCCATCTATAATCAATTAGTTAAATAAAAAAGATCTTTATTAAGTAGATGAAAGATGAATGTCATGTATTAATTAGAGATTGACTAGACTGGCCAACTTGGACATGTATTAAAATGAGCTAAAAAATAACATGTTATGGGGAGGAACTGAAGAAGAAGATGGCGACCCGAATGGCGATCAGGCTAGCGACCTTCAAGAAGAAGCAAGACGAAGTCAGGCGATTAACCCACACTGCAACCAAAACCCCTCCAATCTCCTACGCCGCGGTGACAGCCTTCTTCCCCTTTCTACTACCCTCTCAAAACCTTAAAAGAAATTTCTCAGCAACCGCTACAAATTCCAATCATCTAGAGGCAGATCTGGCTTTTGCAAGGAAATCGCAACATGGAAACATTAAATCTGGAATTACTGTAACATCTGTTAGGCCTAATAATGGCAGCAAGGGTGCTAACCAGAAATTAATTGAGGATGATGGTTGGATACTGGTGACCAGAAGACGAAGGGCTACAAAGCCAAAATTGAATTCAGCCATTAACCCCAAGCCAAAACTCAAAGGTCATCATGCTGATCTGTTCAGACTTGGTAAATGCTTCCGATGTATGCAAAAGGGGCATAAGGGTATGAATTGTAAAAATCAAAGACTTTGCTTTAATTGCAAAGGCACAGGCCATCTCTTCAAAAACTGCATTTCCATCGCTTCAAGTCACAGATTCAATTCATCAGGTGAGAAAAGAGAGAAGTTCATGCATGGCATTAATGGCAACAAAGAGGAAGGCAAACAAACCAAAGAAGCAGATGAACAGCCACATGCATCTATAAAAGGAAAGGAAAAATCTGCACATCATCACCCTTCTCGACATTACATACATCAATTAAAAACAATGGCAACACCACCCAACTGGCAGAATATGCAAATGCAAGACCCGGCCAACATTCAAAACCGTATCAATGAACTTCAAGTTTATCTTCCTCCACGTGAAGAGATGGCTGAAGAAAATCAATTTCTTGTTCGTTCCGCAATAGTATTTGCTGGACCACACTACAATGACCGCCGTATCCCGCAGCGTCTAGCAAATGCTTTAGGAAGATTTTTTGGAATTCCTTCCCAGAATTTCAGAATTTCTGAAACAGACCCTTCAATTGGAGATTTTGTTGCTTCCTTTCCAAACTCAATCATGAGGGATGATGCAGTAAGGATGGGAGTCTTTGTTCTAGATAGAGATGTTGAGGTCCAACTGGTAGAATGGACGGATGAATTGGGCATGCTTCAAGAGCCAACAACACATCGTGCCCGAATAAGGTTACATGGTGTGCCGCTACAGTACTGGAACAAGGAAGATCTATCGGACCTGGTGGTCGGCTTTGGTTATTTGGTAAGAGTTGCTCCCTTTTTTGACAACGGTAATCATGGAGTATTACGAATTTTAATAGCTTGTCATGATCCGGAGAAGATTCCAAAAAATATTCTAGTTACTGATGATCCAAATTCCACCATCGTCCAAGTGGAGCTAGAGGGATATATGCTCAGGCGCGGCAACATACCACCTCCACCACCACCTCATAACATGGGAAACCCACCTCCACCCCCACCCCCACCCCCACCCCCATCCTCGGGTTCTCATGACAACAATTATGGTGACCGTCGCATTCTCCGACGTCAAGGACCTTACAACACTCAGAGATCTGGCCAAGGAGGACGTTTCGGGGCTTCGTCATCAGGTTACCAGCACAGGCGGCATCCAGTTGAAACTACTGGAGAGGGAAATCCAATGGAGAGGACAGTTTCTGGAAGAAAGGGAGATGAAAGCTGGGTCAAAGGTAATTTAATGTCTACCCAAGTAACAATGCACCCTCTGTTGATTTTTCTAATGGGAAGCGTGATGTTAAATGCCATGTTCTCCAAAAAAGAGAATCCCAGTCTTCAAACTAGCAGCCATCAATTGGCTATTAACACTGGTGCAGAAAATTTGGTTGAGCCGGCAGTAATTTCATGGTCTGCGGTGAGATTCTCCAAGGTACAAATTCAGGAAATTGAAGGAAGCATTGAACATCCCCAAATGCAACTGCAAGATGGGCCATCTAATGATTCAAATGACCAAATGGGCTTTACTCAAGGCGGCCCAGCAGCAGAATTAATTCAAGGGGGTCCAACAGCAGCAGCAGAATTTATTCAAGAGGGTCCAACAGCATAATTAATTCAAGAGGGTCCAACAGCATAATTAATTCAAGGGGGTCCAACAGCAGCAGCAGAATTTATTCAAGAGGGTCCAACAAGTGATTTAAATGCAGGAAATGGGCTAACTCGTGACTTATATGAAGAAATGGACTTGGGTGTTCAAGAAGGCCAAGATATTAATTACATAGAGGAACTTTTCAACACACCTAGCAGCAGCCCAGTGGGTCAGAATGGGAATATTAACATTTCTAATGAGGAGTGGTTAACATATCTCAATAGCCCGAAAGAACTAAATGGAGAAGAGGAAAAAAGCCCTAAATGTCAGAATCCAGACAACCAGACAGGCACAGATCAGCTGATTCACGCCACAAATGAAAGCAGGTGTGATTTAACATCTTGTGGATTACCATCTCAACAGCAAGAAAATTCAAACAATAAAGAAGAGGAAGGTGCAGTTTTGGATCTTACCAGTATACAGAAAAGAGAGATCAGCAAGGTGCAAGGACCGATGTCAGGGTTTGAAGAAGGCCAATCCAGTTGCCAACAACCAAAAAGATCTAAAAGGTTAGCAAAGAAAAACAAAGGAGTTTATATCTCTTCTGTCCAGAAGGCGCAGATCACACAAGGGTATGTTGGAATTTCTGATAATTTTGAATTTGATTGGAACGAGGATTATGAGAGTGTCGAAGATTCTGATAATGTCGAACCCGGAAACGACGATGGTGAGATGGAGATGAATTTTGATGAAAATGTAGAACACGAGTTTACTGAAAATTTTGAGAAAATGTTACGTGATGTGGAAGATGAAATTAGTGTTAAAAATTATGATAAATTTCAAAATTTGTCTAATGAATCCAAGAAGCCGTTGTATCCCGGGTGTACCAAATTTACAAAACTGTCAGCTGTGTTGAAATTATTAAATTTAAAAGCAGACAATGGTTGGAGCGATAAGAGTTTCACGTCCTTATTACAGCTTTTACGAGAAATGCTCCCAGATAACAACGAGTTACCCGGTACAATATATCAGGCAAAGAAGTTGATATGTCCAATGGGGTTGAAGATCGAAAGAATACATGCATGTCCGAATGACTGTGTATTGTATCGTAACGAGTACGAGGCCATGCATGTATGTCCTAAATGCGGTGTTTCACGGTATAAACGTAAGAACCAGGACACTGATGATTGTAACGAAGACACAAATGGCCGGCTTCCGGCTAAGGTGTTGTGGTATTTGCCGATAATACCGAGATTCAAACGGTTGTTTGCGAATCCCAAAGATGCAAAATTATTGCGCTGGCACGAAGAAGAGCGCAAAAATGACGGTAAACTAAGGCACCCGGCTGATTCTCCTCAATGGAGAAACATTGACAGACATTTCAAAGAATTTGGTTCTGAAATGAGGAACCTTAGGATTGTGGTGAGCTCAGATGGAATGAGTCCGTTTGGAAGCATGAGCAGTCGGCACAGTACTTGGCCAGTTCTTTTATGCATCTACAATCTTCCTCCTTGGTTGTGCATGAAACGCAAATATATAATGATGTCATTACTAATCCAAGGACCCAGACAACCCGGAAATGACATAGATGTATATCTTGCACCATTAATCAAGGACCTCCAAAAATTGTGGCGTGATGGCGTCCCGGTCTGGGATGCGTACTACAAAGAGGTCTTTCAATTGCGGGCCATGGTGTTTTACACCGTAAATGATTTCCCCGCGTACGGGAATTTGTCGGGTTACACTTGTAAAGGAGCAAAAGCGTGCCCGATCTGTGAAGATACACGCAGGTGCTGAGGTTGAAAAATTGTCAAAAGAATGTATTCATGGGGCATCGTAGGTTTCTTTCTATTAATCACCCATATCGTAAGAAGAAAATGGCATTCAACGGGAAAATTGAGCTTGGAGTGGCTCATCATCCATTAGACGGGGAGAGTGTCTTCAAACGGGTAAAAAATATTGATGTTGTTTTTGGAAAATGGCCAAAGCACCACCGAAGAATATTTCGAAAAAGAGGTCCATATTTTGGGAGCTACCGTACTGGAAGCATTAAGAAGTGAGGCATTGCCTAGATGTCATGCATGTTGAAAAAAATGTCTGCGACAGTTTAATTGGTTTATTATTGAACATTCCGGGGAAGACTAAAGATGGTATCAAAGTGAGGAAAAGACATGGTAGAGATGGGAATACGACCCGAGCTCGCACCGCAGGAGAAAAGGAAGCGCACATACCTACCCCCCGCACTGTGCACAATGTCAAAGAAAGAGAAAACAAGCTTCTGTGAATGCATCAATGGTATAAAAGTCCCATCAGGGTATTCTTTGAATATTAAGAAGCTGGTGTCGATGAAGGACCTGAAGTTGCTTGGTATGAAATCCCATGACTGTCATGTTTTAATGACACATATAATTCCCGTTGCAATTCGAGGAATTTTACCAAAGCACGTTCGTCAAACCATTACGAAGCTTTGTTCTTTCTTCAATGCAATAAATTCCAAAGTGATAGACCCTCTAAAATTGGACTCTTTGCAAAAGGAGGTCGTCGTTACTCTTTGCCAACTTGAGATGTATTTTCCGCCATCTTTTTTCGATGTTATGGTTCACCTTGTTGTTCATCTTGTGAGAGAAATTAAGATTTGTGGTCCCGTGTTCCTTCGGTATATGTATCCATTCGAGAGATACATGGGCATCTTGAAAAAATACGTAAGGAACCGACATCGACCTGAAGGTAGCATTATAGAATGATATTACACGGAGGAGGTGATTGATTTTTGCACCAACTACTTGACCGGTGTGGATCCTATTGGCGTTCCAAAATCTCGATACGAGGGAAGGCTCCAAGGAGTCGGGACAATTGGGTTGAGAGCCGTAGTTGCTGATCTAAATGAACTACAAAAGACACATTTTATTGTACTACAGCACATGACAGATGTTGCTCCCTATGTAGATGAGCACATGACAATCCTTCAACAACAAAACTACACGAGAAGTCAGAAGTGGCTTACTAACGAGCATAATCGTTCTTTTATAGGATGGCTGAAAGAAAGAGTGAAGTCACACCCCGTACCTGAAATTGTTAAACTGCTTGGCGAAGGACCCCAAATCGTTGTTAGAACAATCCAAGGATACGAGATTAACGGATATACATTTTACACTAAATCCCAGAGTGACAAGAGCACGATGCAAAACAGTGGGGTGACGTTGGTGGCGACCTCTCAAGAATTCAGTAGATCCGGAGATGCCGGGCTGTAATAGCATCAAAGTCATATTATGGCGTTATTGAAGAAATTTGGGAGCTCATTTATAGTCCTCACCTGAGCATTCCCGTGTTTCGGTGTCAATGGGTCGAAGACCGAGGTGTTAAAGTTGATAACGACGGGTTCACACTCGTTGATTTTAACAGGGTTGGGCATGTTGATGATCCGTTTATACTCGCCAAGCAAGCCACCCAAGTCTTTTATGCCACTGACCCGAGTGATGATAGGTTGAGCGTCGTCCTATCCGGAAAAAGAAGGATTGTCGGGGTAGAAAATGTCGTCGATGAAGAAGAGTACGACCAGTTCGACGAAATACCTCCTTTTTGTACCGACGTGCAAGCTGAGGTAGCAACACTTGAAGGGGTAGACGAAGGTGACTACATGCGGTCCGACCACAATGAAGGATTATGGGCCGAGGGTACTGTTCAAATAGTGAAAAAAAGGAAAAAAAAGGAAAAAAAAAAAACATAATGTGTAATATTTATTTTGTTTAAAACCGTGTAGCTTTTAATATTACAAATTTAGCTTATCATATTATCAAATAAAAAAGGAAAACAAGATTAAAAAAAAAGAGAAAAATCCAAAAAAAAGGTTTATGTATAATATTTATTTTGTTTAAAACCGTGTAGCTTATAATATTTCATTTAAATATTTAAGTATTAAAAATATAAATAAAAAAATTTTAATAAATAAAATTTTAGATTTTAATATAAATAAAAAATAAAAAATATCAGTATTAGATTTTAGATTTTAATATAAATTTTAGATTTTAATTAAAATTTTTAATAAAAAATATAAATATAAAATATAAAATATCAGTATTAGATTTTAATATTTTAGTAATATACAATTTTAAATATTAGAAATATACAATTTTAGTTAATTTATTACCTCTCTAGAAATATATAAAATATCATTATAAGTTTTTAAATATTAGAAATATACAATTTTAGTTAATTTATTACCTCTCCAGAAATATAAAAAGCCAATTTAATTTTTATGAACTTTCGTACACGGACTATTAGCTAATAAACCGTGTCTAAGCAATATTTGCACACGGATTGTTACGTACAACCGTGTAGAGAGGTGAAGAGAGCTACACGGACATTTAGTTAAAAGTCCGTGTAGAAATATATTTGCACACAGACTTTTAACAAATGTCCGTGTAGAAAGACATTTGCACACGGTCAATCAGTTAAAAGTCCGTGTATAATGAGGAAAACATAATTATTTCAAAAGCCTTCTCTGCCAAATTTTTCATAAGTTCGAAAACCCTTCCAGAATCGGTTGAGTTCCAAAATCCTCCAAATCCTCCGAGTACTTCACCGTCTCGCCCGCCTCACCGCCTCACCGCCTCACTGCCTCGCCCGCCTCACCGCCTCACCGCCTCACTGCCTCGCCCGCTTCACCACCTCGCCCGCCTCGCCGCCTCACCGCCTCGGAAAATTAAGGTCTCTCTCTGTGGTTAGCGTCTCTCTCTATCTCGTTATTTTGCAATAGGGGTTTTCTGTGACTTGCGGCCTTCGTGCCTTATGTGGTTTTGTCTTGTCTCAGAAAAATGCGGGTTGCTTGGGGGAGGGGCTGCTGTGCTTGGGGGAGGGTATGTATAATGTTGTTGTTGCCTTATACTCTCGGGTTGCTTGTTTGGTGATGTTAGAGGGTGCTGTACCAGGTGGTACAGCCCAGTCACACCACTGGTGAAAAATTTGAATTGACAGGGACCCGTTCGTAAAATTTGTGTTATATTTGTGATATATATAGGAAGAGGCCTTATGTGGTTATATTTGTGTTATATTTGTGTTATATATATTTAAAAAATTTGGCATATTTGTGTTATATATATTTGGCAATTAAAAAACTTTGCATTTAAACCTTTGCATTAGAGGTAATTTTGGGTTATATATATGTGTGTTATATATAAATGTGTCAAATTTGTCTTTGCACATAAAACTTTGCATTTAGAGGTAATTTTAAGATTCAAAAGAAAAAACATATTTTACCATTTGAAAAACTGAACTTTGAAAAATCATAGAAAATGGAAATAAAATCAGAAAAATGCGAAGTTTAAGTCTAAATTGGTTGTCTTTTGGTCCTTTATATTTCTGTTTAAGTGGATTATTTTTTTGGATTTTCAATGAGCCCTTAGTTTCCGATCTGTATCAAGAGCTCATTTTAGGTTTTGCATTTAGCACGTAGATATGTAACAAAATTTAATTTCTTGCAGAACCATGTCGGTTGAGGATGGGTATGTAGATATGATGGCAGAAGAGGAGCAGCAAGCTACTGCCTCATCAGAAAGAAGGAAAAGAGGGCCGACAATGTGCACGGGGGCGTCCGTGCAGAAGCAGTTGAAATCTGGTTCACGGAAGACGGGCGTGCGCAGGGTGAGAAACGGATCAAATACTCAAATTGGTGTACGAGTTTTGTGAAGCAAAATGCGAGTATCCTTGTAGAGAGGTGGGATCATTTTACGGACGAGGAGAAGGACGAGTGGTGGAACGCGGTGAAGGTAAAGTGCCTAACAACTCGTTGCTTTATTTTCACTGATGTATCTATACTTGAATACACTAAATTTTGGTGTCAAACAGGCACAGTGGAACATCCCGAACGACGTTCCAAAGGTTAAGACTCTGAGGATAATGAATGAGGGCTGGAAGCAATTCAAGAGCACGTTGAAGACGGTGTGGATGGAGAAAGGGAGAAATCCGGTAGGCTACTACAAATGGCTAAAACAAGAGGACTAGGAGGCGTTTGTTGCTTTGAAGTCGACCGAAGAGTTCCGGGTATCTAACTTGTGCCAAATTTATGCTTATTATTTCTGGATATGTACTTATCTTTCTAAAATTAACTGATCGTTGCATTGTTTCTGTGAAGGCAAAAAGTGATAAAGGCAGGAGCCTCGTTGCCTTGAACAAGTATCCACACCATCTAGGGTCAGCTGGTTACGAGGGTAAGAAGGCAGAATGGAGGAAAATACTGGACCAAAATAAGGATTCTGACTCACCCGTGGTTAGGATCCAAAATCCTAGGGGCCAAGATTGGTTCATGGGTAGATCCGAGGTAACCGCTGACGGGAGGATAGTACTCCCAAAGGATTTGCAACCCGTGGCTCAAAGAATGGTAAGAGTCCTTTGTTATGTACAAAATTATAACTCCGAAGGTACATCACTTGATCTTTTGCTATAACTAATTCTTCTACTTGAACAGTTGGAGGTGGAGGAGGAGGTCAGCTCGGGTGCCCGGAGTGTCAAAAGACAAAATGATTCATTGGCCACAGCGCTCGAGAATCCAGAACACCCGGGTCGAGTAAGGGGTGTAGGGGTCTATAGGGGCTGGAAGGAGGTGTTCCGAGTGGAGGGAGAGAAACCTCGAAGAAAAGCTCGTGCCAAGGTAAACAAAGACGAGATAGTTGCGGAGATACGCGCGGAGTTGAGCAAAGAGTACGACGCAAGGTTTGCTGAGATGGAATCAAGGTTTTTGAGCCAAATTAGATCAGCAACTACGCAGTCATCCGAGCAACCACCTCCCATTTCGCCGAGAATTCGGCGAAGTAGTCAAGCATCCGGCACGTGGGCCTTAGACGATTTGGATAATCTCAAGGTAATCAACACTTGTTCATAATATAAAAGGTAATTAAAACCTGTTTGTAACCTTGTTATACAATATCGCACCATTAAAATAAACAACTTTCTGATAATTGCAGGACCCCAGAGCATGCGACCTCGTCCTGTGGCCTGATAGTGTTCCTCTGACCGTTGCTAAAGGTGTTGTACATCCAGGAGCCAATACTGTACACTTACCTCAGCTAAGGCCCGACCATGCATGGGTGCATGTTGACTTAGTCGTGGATGGATGGCAGCGCGTACCCCTTCCTGTCCCTTCCGATCTCATGCTTGTGCTTGAAGATGCACGGATGTCATTTGTCCAGTGGCCCAAGGGTCAGATTATTTTGGATCAGGTAATCCATAAAAAAATTCATTTATTTTGTTACATTCAAATCATTCTTATTTGTTATACTTGAATAATCCATTTATAATTTGATACAGACACGAGGAGGTGATGCCACCGGTACGGTGATGTCACCGTTACACCAGGAGGTGGCTTGCGACGTCGGGGCTGACGCGCCACAATCACCACACCGTCCTATGGTCACCGAAGAAGAATACGGCCATTTGCCCAATGATTTGCACATTCTCCACGACCACTTGATGACGGCGCCCGAAGGCATGAAGGATATCATCATCCCTGTCCCACCTGGGATGTTTCTACACGAAGGCAGGGATCTCCTGCTGTCGTTCCAAGACTTCAAGGACATCTTCCACCACTCGTCATCCGACAAATGGCTCGATGTGTCATTCATCACCATTTTCCTCATGTTAGTGATCAAAACTTATTTTCATTATTGTATAGAACTCAAATATATATTCTAATTACAATATTATGAGTTTTCAGGAAGCTAGTCCGAAACTGTGATGAGATGGTTTGAACAGAAGAACTTGTGCATATTTCTGGACCCGGAGAAAGTGAGTTCTACGGCAGTGACATGTTATTCGGATATGGCTATCGAGTACATGTGTTCTGCGATGCATCGTGCTAAGGCGGAGGAGAAGAAATTCATTCTCATGCCATACCACCAGAGGTTAGTTCTAATCTTAACTTATGTGTTGTTTATATTTTAATTAAAGAATTGTATAAGGAAATAAAAGTTAAACATAAAAAAAGAAATCACACCATCAACCATAGCAAACACTTGTGTCACTATTATATGCTAAAGTACTATAATTCTTCTCCTCGATCCCACAGCAAACATTGGTGTTCGATTATCATTGTGCCGTACCTAAATGTGGGCATAATTGTTGATTCTTGTAAGCCCAAAGGAATGATCGCGCTTGACAAGTGCAAAGCTATCTTCCCTTTTGTGAATAAGTAAGCAATAATAATTATCAAATTATAAAATTGCTAATTACATTCGCTCAATTTTGTAAGGGCTTTTGCAAAATATATTAAAGAGGGAGGATCAGATAGCACGGGCACGCGCAAGAAATCTAAGTTGAATTGGAAGTGGATGTTGGTGAGCACACTTTATGAGTTAGTAATTTCATATCTTGTTCAAAAAAATATTGTCATTCTAACAAAGGCCGCTAAATGTAAATTTCAGAGCCCGCAACAGTTGGAGGGTTGGGAATGCGCTTATTACACGATGATATTCATGTTTGACTTTGTCGAAAGAATACAATTTCTATTCCCAAAAGCGGTATGTACTTCATATTAATTGTTCCTATATAATAAGCAATTGATATCTACCTTTTATGAAATACTAACTATTATCAAATTATAATTGTAGAATGTGACAAAGCAACCGCATTACACCAAGGATCAGATCGACGATGTGCGGTGCATGTGGGCAAGGTGGTTTACCATGGAATTTTGTAATCCTCGATATGGATTTGCATAGAGTTGTATAAAATATTGTATAATTTAGTATATGAATTTCTTGCTAATTAATCTGTTTCGAATGAATTTATTATTGCTATATGAATTTTGTATAATTCTGTCGCAAAAAACTGGCTAGCAAAGCTGGAGGCTAGCCCAAAAACAAAATATACAAAAAAAAAAAAATTAGCTATTTAACACGGATATTTAACAAATGTCCGTGTATGATAGCTAAGAGAGCTACACGGACATTTAATTCAAATCCGTGTAGAAAGAGTAATCATACACGGATTATTTATAAGTTGTCCGTGTATGATAGCAGTGCTGGAGGCGAAATACAAAAAAGATTATTTATTTATACACGGATATTAACCAAACTACCGTGTATGATAGCTAAAAGAGCTACATGGTCTTTTAATAAAAAACCGTGTATAAAGAGTAATCGTACACGGTTACTTAGGGGATATCCGTGTAGCTCGGTAACTTGGAGAGGGATACCCTAGGTCTTTGTACACGGCGGTTTACAAAGTAATCCGTGTAGAAATTGTTATAATCTCACACGGTTAAATATCCGTGTGTAGTTTCTGACCTATTCATACACCCTGGATTTAAACACGGCAGGAAATCCGTGTAGCTCTTCCATTAATGTCCGTGTGCAACTCTTTTTCTGTAGTAGTGTATGGTGTTGTTTCCGTGAATTATGTATTACGCTGTCAAACATCGTGTTGTTTCCGACATTTTAATTAATATCCAAAGTTAATTACAAATTAATAACTATATCCATAACCGTTTGGTTTTTCCAAAAATATCCAAACCGGTCACAAAATGGTCAGTTTTCTCTTCCCCACAAGCCGGCCATTTTGTGGCCGGTTACCTATTTTTTTTTTACCCGTAATTAACCCTATAAATACCCTTTTTTTCTCACTCCTCCACACAATTCACTCAGCTCACAAAAGAGAAAGGGAGGAAGGGACAGAGAGAAATAGAAGGCGATTTTTGAGGAAAAAATGCCGATATTTGGAGGGGCCAAAAGGATGAACAATAGCAACCGAAGTAGGTCATCCAATCGTGGCCTAGCGAGAGGAGGATCAATTAGTGATCGAGGTAAAAATAAGGAAAAAAAGAACAACTGTCAAGTATGCCGTGATCTCCGGAACTGTCATGTATGTACGATGAAGGAATTTTTGAGACAGCCTATTCGGTATGAAATTTCAGACGATGACTTTGTGGAAAACCCCTACGGCTTTGGTTTGAAAAAGAAGAAGGTTTGATCCAGAGCCTCCAACATCAGACGATAAGTTTGTTCCATGTACTTATACTGGTAAGGCTACCACTTCGTCTACTGTGACTGATCTAGATCCGGCAAAATCCGATGATGACTTTGTTCCATGTACTTTCAAGACTCGTTGTAAGTAGTACTACTTGTTAAGAATGTATGTTGTAGACTTTATTCTATGCAGTAGTATTAGTAGGGTTTAAAATTTGGATGCATTTAAATAAACAAGTTCACAACATGCATATAAATCACCTATTACTACTACGTCTAAAACTAAATTCGCGAAAGAAACTACTTCCAGAAGATGGCCTACCAGATGGCCTACCAGATAGCTCTGCTTGGCTACCAGATGGCCCTGCTTGGGTTCCAGATGGCCCTGCTTGGCCTCCAGATGGCCCTGCTTGGGTACCAGATGGCCCTAATTGGCTTGTAGATGCCTTTGTTGTACGTCTACTAGTTGACCTTCTCGGTTGGATTCCAGATGGCTCTCCTTGCACCCCAATCGCCTCTCCTCCTATGGCAACTGCCTCTCTCATTACTTCGGCAAACATAGCAGTTGCATCTAAAAGGCTTGTAGTTGTGCTACGCCGTGACCCTCCGGACCCACTTGCCTCTGTCATAACTCGCTCATATTATGCCGCATTTGCTGCGTTTCTTGCCTGCATTTTCATTTGTTACTTAGTAAGTTGGTATAAATTAAAAAAAATATAATTTTTTATGAATGTTACATACATCTTCGTTGCCTATCGGAAGTGGAACGGCGAGGCTGGTGCCCCTTCGTCTACCTTCCATTTCATCCATCGTCATTACATGACGGATGTGTTTTCGCCTCCCAACCCTAATGCAACCCTTACTCGGAAGGATTCTTGCTTCAGTATTAGAAGGCCAGTCTCGCATATTGCCAATTGGATTAAACACCCCATCCCAAGTACTTTCAAGATAGTTCACAGCATACTAGGTTGTAACAAACCGTCATCGTACCAGTTTCGGTCACGACAAACAGCTAACACATGAGCGCACAGAATAGAAGTTAATTGGATACCCCTGGTCCGCATGTCACGATGTACATGAACTCCCTGTGAGTAAGTCCCATATTTCCCATGCGCTACGGGTGCAAGAAACATACTCATTTGGGGTTGAAACTTGGTATTGACCTTGGCCTTGTGTGTAACGCACCAAATTCATTTTTACAGCTTTCTCCCAATGTTTTTTTATTTTGCAAAACCTGATCAGAAATAACCTGGTTTTTGTCTTTTAATTTCATTGTTCACTGTCGCCGCTCAACAAACCATCTGTTGCACTTGTAGAACGTATCATCCACTATGGCAGCCAGGGGCATTCTACGGCTCATTCGGATACATTGTTGAGCGACTCGAAGCCGTTTGTTGTCATGATACCAAACCGGTATTCTCCATCACAAGTTTGGAAAATCTTTTCATAATTAGACAGCTCCATCGAATCACTAGGATGTACCTTGCCCACCTTCCTTAAAAATGCATTACACCTTGAATTTAGCTGCACAAAATAAAGAGATGTTATTTCATTTTCAGAATATTCTTATAAAATAATTAAAAAAAATATAAATTAGACATACCTGAGCAAACTCTTCGAAAATCTCTCTCAACCTTCTTGGCTTCTTCTTCTTCGCTCCTTCTCTGAACCTCCATCTGTACCGCTTGTTTTTTCCACAGTGCTAGACCAGGTTGTCAGTAATATGCTGCATACAATACTTGTGCACAAAAAGCTCAGTAGACCATCCGTATTCTGCTATCAGTGCAGCTTTGATCCCCTTGTGCTGGTCTGATATAACACAGAAATTTATTATATCTGAGCACTTCATTCCTCAACCACTGCAAGAAAAAATCTCAATTTTTAGTATCCTCCTTGTGTATAATTGCAAATGCAATAGGCAATAATTGGTTCTCGGCATCGTAGCCGCAAGCTATCAAAAGCCTCCCCTCATACCGCCCAAACAAGAAGGATGCATCTATGCTGATCACTGGTCTCAAGAACTGAAACGCTGCAATGTATGGACCAAAAGCTGATCACTGGTCTCAAGAACTGAAACGCTGCAATGCATGGACCAAAAACCCAGGCTACAACTCTGAACTGAACAGCACTTGGAATAATTTCTCCTGATTCTTTATCTCGTATCGGATTGGTCAGAAATTGGTACTTCGAGCCATGATTGTTGTCGCAAT
>JAJGRW010005188.1:0-57856 GCA_025461045.1 Carex parvula
TTACTAAGTTGACATGAAATACATGCCAACAACTTGGTGTAATCCCACATGAACTTGGTGTTAATTACAACGTACAAGCCATTTTTGTAAATGCTATATTGACAATGACATACTAAGAGATATATTTTTGTATTATCCCTTAAATATATATATAACAAAATATATATACACACTGCTAGAAAAGTTTTGGAGGTAGTATATATCGTGCATTAGGTTTACAACAAGAGAGAATGACCTCTGATTATAAAGATTGCAAGATGCATTAACTAATTAAGAGAATAATTAGTAGGTTTATTAATTAGGCATATTTGTTTCCATGTTGAACTAATTAAGGAATGAAGGAGCCGACCTCAATATTCTGCCCCCTAAATTAATAAAAAGTATTGAATTAATATATGAGAAAGAAAAACCTGGTACTGGAATTAATATATTACGTAAATTACAAGTAAATAATGTCATTGACATAATAGGAGAAACCACACTAGACTGCGATGTTTAAACCGATGTGAAAAGAAATATATTAAGTAGATTAATAAATTTGCTTATATAAAAATTACGAGAAGTATCTGCTAAAATATGCATCATTGTGCTGGTATGTAAATACTGTGACACTGTTGGTAGAAGAAATTAATTCCCTGACAGCTGTGAGAACAAACATGCACATATATGGTTTTAATTGTGCACTGATGCACATGTGTCCCATCCTTTCACTGAAAGTTGGTTAATGGTTCAACAAATCAGAATACATTTCAGCTAATCAAGTGTCAGAGATATTTCTCCATAGAATTATATAAAGAATAATGTATAGCGTCATGAGAACATGGCGCCTAGTGGATAATTTAAAATTGCATTTTTTTTTTTGGTTGCATGTGTGCTACCACTTTAAGTATATTATTGACTTGTTGACTTTATGGGTATTATATAGGTGTAATATTATAAGAGCCTCCCATGCAACGTCACTATACAATTACAACCTCTTCGTCTGTCACTGTGTGTGTGTGTGTGTGTGTGTGGTGTTGTTGTGCACTTAAGTATTTATGTCGGTTAAGAACAAGCTGTATGTAACTGGGGGGACTAATTATTTTGAACAAACACGGCTAAAAAATCTAAGTAGAAATGAGAAGACAAAACTTTGAAAAATTTCAGCATATGCAATTTAGTTAAGAAGATTACATGTATATATATTCTAAAAGCATATTAATTTAAGTACAATTTTTTGAACGAAATGGTAGACTTGTAGCTAGAAGGTAGCTACATTGAATTGTTTCTCTCTCCCACCTAGACAGGCTAAGGTCGTTAGTAGGTTTTACCTTCTTTATAAGCTGCAGCATTAGGCAATGATCAATATATTCCTTGAAAAAGATAATTAATTAGGGAAATTAGTTAAGTGTACATTGCATTATAATCTCATGGAAGGGGCAGCTAGCTTAGGTTTATGATTAGTTTAGAATCTATTCACATGGATGATTAATTATAGAGTATGCTAATTGTCAATATTGTTCGTCATATTATGACGATAGTTGCCATATCAATGCCGTACTTCAGCACGCAAGATGTTGACAAGTTTATTATTACAGCCTGTCATTATAATATAATGTTTAAATGTTTAAGTCTACACAACGATGGCACATGTCGGCTAGGAATATTTCCTGCCAAGTTATAATTAGTTTTGTTTACCCAAATTTTATATATACACGTTAAATACGTAACAAGAGAGTTAATTATAGCGAGGCGTAAGATGAACGATGAGGTCAATTACAATCAATATCAAATGTAGAAAATATCTATAGTGATATGTAGTGCTTTCTGGCATCCATTGCCTTTTGAACCATACTTCTCTGTGCCACAAGATGCTTATTTATTTGGTGCAAATGTAGTATTTGGTGAAACTTATTTATCATTCTTCTCTGATTGTGATGCAAGGTGAGGAGCATGCAACGGGGAACATATGTTATTTACTTTTCTAGAAGTGGTATATCAATGAAATATGAAAATAGATACAGTATACTGTGCAGTAAGTTTAGGCCATTCCTATATTAATTAAGGCAGTGACATAGATACCATAACCTGTAAATTACCCATATATGTATAAGATGAAGTTTTAGCTACCTTTCAAGTACGACTGTAGATAATCATATTTCGGGTTGGAATATTCCTGTTTGAATTAATATATTAATTTCTAATAAACTCTGAATGAGATGGCTTGATGGATTGGCATCGGACTTAGCTGATAATTAAGCTCTCTTAATTTATTTGGCAATAGATATTTCATTACCTCTTTGAAGAGGTCATTATACTGCCCCTTGGAGGCAGTACAGCTTAGCATTAAAGAAATAATAACTTGATCTAACGATCAAAGTTGTATATGCATTTATAAATTAAAAGGATGCAATCATTTTCTGGTACCAACTCTAGCAGAGATTAAGAATAGTAGTATTGATTGTCATAAAACTAGTATTAGTACATAGCTATGAATATCACATAATGATAGTACAATAGCTGTATATAACAAATAATGTAGTACAATATATTGTTATATATAGCAAATAAAGAATTCTACAATGGAGTTAGGCTGACTATTATAAAGAGATAATGTACTTATTCTGTATCCATGATATGTCTTTCTGTCTAACTATTCTATGAAACCTGCAATCTCCAGAAATGCCAAAATGCTCCCCTTGACTTTACAAGAAAATCAATATAAAATGAAGCCTCCACCCTGTCAAGATCTACAGTATTTGCTGCAAAAAATTAAATCCAAACAACATACAGTTGAGACAAAGAGAATAAGTATTATGTGCAAACTATAGTATGTTTTTCATTGCCTAGGCATCATTGGTTGATCAGCAAATGTAAGTATAAGATAACCCCTTCTGTAAGAAGCTGGTATATAATAAAGAAATGGAACCCAGAACATGCCAGAGTAATGATCATGTTGCTCATTCAACGTAATCAATATCTTGTTATTATAGTAAAAAATATTTTGAAAGCTAAAAGCTCCCAAATACTTATAATCAGATATATTCAATAAAAACTAAAATGAATCCAAAAGATGCCAGGCACATAATGGATATTACTACACCATAGCTGAACTAAAAAAAATTAACACTTATTTAAGCAGCTCATATAGCCAAACATTTTCATTTGGAAAATGATAGAGCTACAATGGTCTTACTTTCAGAGAAACAAAAAAGCACTTCTAATTTTACATGTCCTTAGCTTAAGTAAGAGTAATAATTAGTAAATTAAACAATACATTGCAGCCAATCATAATTTAAATCACAAAAGATAAAAAATAATGTAAACTAAAAACTAATAAACTCACAAGTCAATTAAAATAAAAAATGTAAAAACACAAACATGATCTCCCAATGTGGATGTATCAATAACCTCGCCCCAGTACCAACACATTGGAATTAATGTTCCAATGAGGTAAATCAAGAACAATCCAAATGCTGGAAGAAAGGAATACCTTTCTTGTAGCATTATGATGAAAGACAAGGAAACCAAGAATTAACAACACAGAGCGAAATAAATAGATATAACATTTTTACAGTGGTTTGTTTTGATACCAGAAACTCTGTAGTGATTTATCACTATTAGCTTCATACATTGTAGTTCAATCTGTCAAAAGATTGCATATATTTAGCTTTCTCATAGTAGTTTCAGATTTCAAATTACTGATTATATCAGTAAGTCTGTCATATGAAAATTAGCATTATATGATAAGATTAATTGATATGTATATGGAAGACAGGTCCAATTATTACCCATTCATATTTCTTAATTATACTGAGTTGGTGATGTAATTGAATTAGGTTATTGTTGAAATATAGGATATATGTATAATAAATGTGGCACAAAATAATCTATCTATTTTGAACTCATTCTTTATTAAATTTTCCAATATAATCATACAATCGAGAACATGTTGTATATTATCTCCCATTGATAATTCTGTTATATATGTTTCCAGTTCATTTATTGCTCTTCCTTAACCATCTTTTAGTGTTCTTTCTGCTTCAAGATTTTGAGTTTTTAAAGTAATGGAATTAGACTTGAACTGTTTTACTTATTCATATAATTGATTTCTATTACCTATAGCTCCTCATTGGCTCGGACGTCGTCATGCAAGTTACATATGGCAATTAAAAAATGAACTAATTGTTTATCACGCTAATCATTTCGGCGTGAACATTAAAAATCATGGTGCACTTTTCAATATTTAAAATAATCAGAATAATGACGAAGGCATGTACGGCACCTATATTATTAATTGTTTTAATATAAGGTTATGTATAATCAACAACAATATTGTACACAGAAATACCTACTAATACAATTACCTACTAATCCCAATGTAATTAAGAGTACTCCTTTTAACACTTGTCTCAGTTTCCAGGACAAATTTTAGTGCAACTCAACTAATGCATCGATATCATTTCCCGACTTGTTCTTTTTGTTGAATGAGTTAAATTCCACGCTGAACGCTAATTTATCATAATCTGTATGCAAAAGCGGCTTAAAAGTATTCATCATGATGCGACTTGCTCAACAGTAACTTATTCAATAGCACACAATATAGGTTTACAAATTCGTTAGCACGCAACATATGAAATGGTGAAGGACTAATTGTTATTCAGACTTTGTGCTTAAAAATTAATAACTCTAAATCAGTATTGCGTGTCATAAAACATGAATATTTAGAATGATTCTTTAAAGACACATTCTCTTTATTATTCTTAACAGTTATTGTCCAAACTAAATCATATATTAAATTGAAAATGATTGCTTAAGATGACTTGATCATTGATGTCTTTATTGAATTACAGTAAAGTGTTCTTCATCTAGGAGATCAATACATTAATGTGGATTCCAAGGAAATTCATAGAGGAAAAAATCATGCAAAGTGCTTTCCTAGCTACCAAGATATATACTGGATTTAATTATGTTATTAATTGACTTTTCTTTATCTGTTCACTAATTGATTTAGTCATCATTGCATATTGCTTAGGATAGGAGAGCTTACTTTTTTCTTAGATATTTTTATTATAAGAAAAAAAAAATCTTAGATATTTTCATATAAGAAAATGTATCTTCTTTTTGTTTCCATTACGAGCTCTGGTGTTATGGATTGATAATCATTGCAAAGCCTATATAATCCAAGGTCACATTTTTCATATTTTTTTCTTTGAATTGAAAATCCCTCAAACAGGGATATCAATTTAAATTTTCAGTAAACCCAGCTTTCTTTTTTTTGAAAGTCAGTTCGCAAGAAGCCTTCTAACAATATATTAATAAAAAAAGTTATTTACAATCTCCCAAAGGGAGCATCACAATCTCCAATCGTAAACAAAACATACACTAATAAAGACTGCAAAGGAGGGGGCCTGAAATGGGTCCGCAAAATGCCGGTGCAGCCATGGTAAAATAATTCCTTTCAATAATCAATAGTTTTCCCCAAAACTAATTCCTTTCAAAAATCCTTTCCCCAAATTAAATATTAAAATAATGTAAAAGACACTCATAATTATTTGCTGGCCTTCAATTCATCAGAACTAAGGCCCCGTTCGGTAGCCCCATTACTCATGGGTTTTTCAAAGTAAAAGTAAAAAGTTGGTATTTCTACCTTAGAAGTGTTCGGTACCATGATTTTTTACCCAATTAAATTCTCAAATGGCTACCCTTTTTCTTTTTGACTGTGAATTTGCATGGTAAAAAATAAATTTGGTGAGAGCTCCGTTTTTTTCTCCATTTGGCGGGGCTGCTTCAATCTTGACGGAGTAACCCAATTAAGTTCTTAAAAAAGAGGAACCAATTAATTTGACTCAATTAATTTCATAACTTTGTAAGAGTAACCACCGGTGAGATTAAGTTATGAGTCATAGAAAAATTATACTAATTAAACAAGTATTGATTAAAAAGTTGAATACTCTAGTGTTTGCGTAATTTTAATATATAAGAAAACTAAAAATTTATTGGTACACGCTCAAATCATAAAATTTAATAGATAAAATTATAAATTTTTAATTTATACGAGGGTTTAGATCGTCCTTTATCTCACTACCCTCCGACAGAAAAGTGAAGGGAATTTTTACACATGTTGGAGAGGATACTAAGGCCTTATCGGCAACATGAGAATCTTGTGAGAATGAAAATTTTTAATATAGGAAAGAAAATTTCAATTTATCAAAACCAAAGTTATTTAACCCATGAAAAATTTTAGAATATAGGTGTTCGACAAATGCATGGGAAATTTGTTAGGATGTCGGTTTGTTTTTCTTTTTATAGATGTAATACTACAGTTAAACTATATTAAGTGTATTAATACTAATCTATGATTATGATCAATATAATTATATATCATAATCTGAAAAAGTTTAAATGAGTGAATTGACTATACAATGCAAAGTGATATCAGAATGAACTGACCATACACTGCAAAGTGATAAGTGTTGCTAGTTTAATTATGCAATGAACTTAACTTAAAATTAGCTTAATGAATACAAACACTGCAAAGTCATAAGTGAATTGACTATATTATGTTAGACGTCAGAATAGAAACTTAACTTTAAATTAGCTTAATTTATTAGAATTAAGTGTTGCTAGTTTAATTATAATTGTTTAATAATTTCTTGTATTATTAAATTGTGTTTGTTTAATTAATTTTAGCTTTTGAATTATTAAATTGTGTTTGTTTAATTGAGTGCTTAATTGTACAAGTTAATTTCAGTTTAATTAATTAAATAAGTATTGATTAGTATAATTTTTTCTTAATCTCACCGCCGGTGAAAATATCAATTTTGTAAGAGTCAACTTAATCTCACCGGCGGTTACTCTTACAAAGTTATGAAATTAATTGGGTCAAATTAATTGGTTCCTCTTTTTAAGAACAAGTATTGATTGTACAAGTTGACTCTTACAAAATTGATTAGTATAATATATGGCCATAGCGTCATAGCTTTTTTGGTCCGAAAACGCTATAGGACCGCTATAGCGTGCTATTTAGAACATTGATATTTTCATAGAAAAATTCGGTTAAACGATTCAGATCTGTTAATTGAAATTTAAAATATAAATATTGATCTATTCTATTATTCTATACATTGATTTCAGCTAACATAACGAAAAGCGACTGAAAATCGTTAAATGACAAGAATTTTCATGGCTTTTTCTAGGTATCATCACATGCAGCGAGTCAAAATAAGTGTTGAAACGGGTGTAGTCGATTCGCTACACACTTATTGCAAAGTTACGCCACTGAATCGTGAGCAGACAAAGCCTAGGATTTTGCTACGCGCTCATTGCTATCATTGATTCACGGCATTTGCAGAAAAGCCCCGGTAAATTTAATTTATTCAATAATTTTTTTGACAGAGAATATTTTTTAATTTTTAAATGTATATACATGTTACATTTTATTGGACGAATTTCATTAAATTGTTTTCAGAATATTTGTCTTGTCTTACTAGTAAATCAAGTTTAATATTGGATATATTTTATTATCATACTGACGTTATTAGTGATAAATAATGATAAAGTTGTTAATAAATATTGATATAGTTCAATAAAGATAATAATCGACATAGTTTTACTATTTGAATAACACTATTATAGTGTCATTCCTTAATTTGTAAAACGAGCCCACAAATAAAAAACAATTAATAATAAAAAATATAGGAAGAAAATATGAAGGATTGTATAATCTTATAATTAGCAAGCAAATCATGATCAATAATTACTTTTCTATTGTGTCGACTAGTTCCATCTACGAAGCAATTAATTTGACCTTTGTTTAATTCTTTTCTTTTTTTGAGGAAATGACCTTTGTTTCTTGACCATGTGTAGTAGTGGTTTACAACCACGCACGCGAAACCTTAATTAATATGAAGAATTTTGAAGAATGATTTTATGACATATATAATATACAAGGAAATATAATTAATTTAAACATATATATCTTTTCTTTTCTAAGATGATAATAATTGTCGTCTTACTATCTATTCATATAATATTCTTGAAAGTCATTTATTTGAGGTAGTTAGTTTACCTATTATTTAATGAGGAGGGTTCAAATGCCTCCATTTTTCATGCCTCCATCATGCCTCCGTTTTTAAAAACTTTAATAACTCAAAATTTAAAACTTAAAAGTCAAAATAAAACCGTTGGATATAATCTACATCATTTTATCTATGCACGTGTAAAATATTATGACATTTCAATTTTGTTTTGGTTGTCATCAAGAGCTTGTAAAAAACGTACTAATGTGGATAATTTCTAGACGTTGATTTTTCAACTTATTGATTCACTTAAAAACAAAATCGAAATGTGATAATTTTTTATGAGCACATAGTAAAATGATATAGATCATATCCAACGGTTTTATTTTAACTTTTAAGTTTTAAATTTTGAGTTATTAAAGTTTTTAAAAATGGAGGCATGGTGGAGGCACAAAAAATGGAGGTATTTGAACCCTCCTCTTATTTAATATACCAAAGAAAAATAGTCTAGGTCTTCTCATAAAGCCGTTATAATTAAATTAATTAAAAGGTAAAAGGTGAAATTGTTATCTTCTAATAATTGATGTGTACGTTTTAATTAATTTGCATGCATTGCATCTCTTAAAAAAAATAATGACTTTGTAAATAATATTATATTTTGTGTTGAACTATTTTACCAACCTTCCAATGAAACAATTTTGGGGTTTCGCATAAAGTTAAGCTAAGCATCCATGATTGGTACAATAATTTAAATTTGAAAGTAGTTCACACAGTGGACTTTGTTACATGGTCCAACCAAAAAATTGATGGTTTCATGCATATGCTCATGGGTAACGAATCCATATCCTCGACGGTACCGTAAAAGATTCCTTTTTACAATTAGCTATTTACGGTTTGAGATTAACTCTCAACCGGTTTGGGATTCGGGCTGACTGAGGGGGCAGTATTATTGGGCTTTGAGATTCGTGCCAAGTTAAAAAGAACGGTCCAGATCAAGTAATTGTAAAAGATTCCCTTTTACGGTACCGTCGGTGATATGAATTCCATGGGTACCATAGGTTAAATTTATATATATGATCCTATAAGACACCATAATTAGTTCTGTTTCTTGTAGAATAGACTCGGTCCATCATTAAATATTTAGTCCAAACTACCATATAATTTTAGTTTTAGAATATTTGACATCTAACTTTATTTATTTGGTTAAAGATTAGTGCTTGTTAGGTACATGGTTAAACCTAAAATTCTTGCAAAAATTTAACAAAAAGAATTAGTGCTTGTTAGGTACATGGTTAAGTACCTTTGCAAAAGATGTATATATGGTGTATTTTTTATGAAACACAACTTCTAGATATATACAGTCAAAAACGATTTCATGCTTACAAATTTAAATATCACTACACTTAACCTGTTTGCTTGCATGAACAAATACACCAAGAGAAATTTAAAATAATGCAACAACGTCGGAGTGCAAGTTCCCTTCTCACTTCATGAATCATGCTTATTGATTTTTTTGTCTGATCTCTTATGTTTGTTGAAACGAGTATTTTAAAATAAAAATAGTTGAATGATAGGACTTGATTTAAAATCATTTCCAAACTACCTAAAATAATTTGATATTAATTAGAAACCGCTGGTTTATGTAAGATATATCAATATGATATTAGCTACGGTCCTGTTCAATTTAATATAGACTACAGTACTACACTACCAAAGAATATCCCTTGTTGCTTTATAAAAGCCAACTGCCTCAAGAGCCAGCAGTTGAATCAACCGCTCTCTCTCTCTCTCTCTCCTTCTCTCTCTCTACACACACACACACACACACACACCAGAGGTACACCCATGGAGAACGGTTTGAGCTTGGATTTGGGTTTGGGAGATGGATTGAGAGCAGTGAAATCTGAAGAAATAGGTGCTAAAATAAGAGAAACACAAAGGGAGAAACATAAAAGGAAAGACATGCAAGATGAAGAATATTTTTTGAAGCTTAGCCTTCGCTCAGTAATATGCGAACAAGAATTTTGTAAGATGATTTCTTCTTTGGATTAATTATACTTCTTATTGAAAAATGATGAAAATTAATTAATCCCTACTTTAAATATTTTTTTTCTTCTCATCTATTAATATTTAATTAATTTGGTGATGCTTTCGCATACATATAGAAGAAATTCTATATTTTGAATCAACGATTATAACTAGAAATAAGATGGATATTTTGTTTTCTTCTCATCTATTAATGTTTAAATTGGTGATGCTTTCACATACATATAGAAGGAATTCTATATTTTGAATCAAATATTAAAACCAGAAATAAGATGAGAATTAATAACTAGTTTATATATTTTTCTTCAGAATTATTTATATTTAAATTGGTGATGTTTTCACATATACAGAAGGTTCTATATATTTTGAAACAAAATGAAAAGTACTACTAGTTTTATACTTATAGAAGTTTCCATCTTTTGAATCAAGAATACTTTCCTCTAGTGTCTTACACTTACAAAGCTTTATATTATAAAAAAAAAAAAACTACTCTAAAACACCACTTTTTAATAGAAAATATAATATAATTGATTTAGGCCACTCAATTTGCCAAGGAAAATGAGGGAATTTTTTTTTTGTAAGATGATTTTTATTTGAATCAATATTTATATATACTTCTTATTGAAAAGATGATGAAAATTAATACCTATTATAAATATTTTTTCTTCTCAATTATTAATATTTAAATTGGTGATATTTTCACAATTATATAGAAGGTTCTATATATTTTGAATTAAGATGAAAGTACTACCTAAATTGTGTTAGTTTATACTTATAGAAGGTTCTATCTTTTGGATCAAGAATACTATATATCCTCTAGTGTCATATATATACTTACAAAGCTTTTTATTATAGAAAATAAACAGTTGCTTAATACAGAACTTTTAATAGAATAGATTGAAGTCGCTCAATTTACCAAGGAAAATAAGTAAAAAATATATGAGTGAGGCTACGGTGCTATGCATAGCACGGATTGGGTCCGTGCTACGGCTCAAAATTTGACTTTTCAAAATTCTAACGTTCTATCCGAACCGTTCAACATGATTATAAAATGAATATGTACTTGCAAACCAAATTTTACATTTTTTCGAATTTTTTTTTACTATTTTTTTGAAAATCACTTGATCTGAACATTTTGGACCATCCAAAAACAGCCTATCTAAAAAAATAGTAAAAAAATTCGAAAAAATGTAAAATTTGGTTTGCAAGTACATATTCATTTTATAATCATGTTGAACGGTTCGGATCGACCGTTAGGATTTTGAAAAGTCAAATTTTGAGCCGTAGCACGGACCCAATGCGTGCTATGCATAGCACCGTAGCCTCACTCAAAATATATTAACATTTGAATTTTTTTTTTGTAACAAATCTAATGAATTGGATTGTGATACTTGACACATGAGAACTAGGTTCCCGATCAACAAGCCTATATTAGTATATTCTTTTTGTTTTTTAGATATATAGATTACTTTTTTTAAAATATTATATATATATATATATAGACTATGGTGAGCTGTGAAGTACGTCATATTTTCATTTCGAAAATCCAAACAACCTATCCGAACGCTCAACATGTTGTAAATATTGAAATGTGCTTGGAGACTAAATTTTACATTTTTTGGAACTTTTTTACTATTTATTAAGCCACTTTGAAAATCACTGATTCACTGCGAACAGTAAAAAAAGTAAAGATTTCTGGACCACCATCAGTGATTTTCAAAGTGGCTTAATAAATAGTAAAAAAATTCCAAAAAATGTAAAATTTAGTCTCCAAGCACATTTCAATATTTAGAACATGTTGAGTGGTTCGGATCGGTTGTTTGAATTTTCAAAATGAAAATATGAGCGTGAAGTAAAAATGACCTCTTACTTCACAACTCACCATAGCCCAGCTCTATATATATATATATATATATATATATATATATGAGCTATGGTGAGACGTGGAGTAAAACCAAGTTTTTACTCCATGGCACTACATTTCCATTTTGAAAATCCAAACAAACGAATCCAACAGCTCAACATGTTCTCTATATTGAAATGTGCTTGGAGACCAATTTTTACATTTTTTGGAATTTTTTTACTATTTATTAAGCCACTTTGAAAATCACTGATCCGGTCCGATGGTCCAGAAATTTTTACTGTTTTTTACTGTTCACAGTGGATCAGCGATTTTCAAAGTGGCTTAATAAATAGTAAACAAATTTCAAAAAATGTAAAATTTAGTCTCCAAGCACATTTCAATATAGAGAACATGTTGTGCGGTTCGGATCGGTTGTTTGGATTTTCAAAATAAAAATATGGCGTGGAGTATATACTTGTTTTACTCCACGTCTCACCATAGCTCATCTCTCTCTCTCTCTCTCTCTCTCTATATATATATATAGAGCTGGGCTATGGTGAGTTGTGAAGTAAGAGGTTATTTTTACTTCACGCTCATATTTTCATTTTGAAAATCCAAACAACCGATCCGAACCACTCAACATGTTCTAAATATTGAAATGTGCTTGGAGACTAAATTTTACATTTTTTGGAATTTTTTTACTATTTATTAAGCCACTTTGAAAATCGCTGATCCGGTGGTCCAGAAATCTTTATTGTTTTTTTACTGTTCACAGTGGATCAGCGATTTTCAAAGTGGCTTAATAAATAGTAAAAAAATTCCAAAAAATGTAAAATTTAGTCTCCAAGCACATTTTAATATTTACAACATGTTGAGCGTTCGGATAGGTTGTTTGGATTTTCGAAATGAAAATATGGCATACTTCACAGCTCACCATAGTCTCTCTCTCTCTCTCTATATATATATATATATATATAGAGAGAGAGAGAGATGAGCTATGGTGAGACGTGGAGTAAAACTAAGTTTTTACTCCATGGCACTATATTTCCATTTTGAAAATCCAAACAACCGATCCGAACCGCTCAACATGTTCTCTATATTGAATTGTGCTTGGAGACCAAATTTTACATTTTTTGGAATTTTTTACTATTTATTAAGCCACTTTGAAAATCGCTGATCTGGTGGTCCAGAAATTTTTACTGTTCACAGTGGATCAGCGATTTTCAAAGTGGCTTAATAAATAGTAAAAAAATTTCAAAAAATATAAAATTTAGTCTCCAAGCACATTTCAATATAGAGAACATGTTGAGCGGTTCGAATCGGTTGTTTAGATTTTCAAAATGAAAATATGGCGTGGAGTACAAACTTGTTTTACTCCACGTCTCACCATAGCTCATCTCTACACACACACACACACACACACACACACACACATATATATATATGAGAAGGGATCTACTTACAACATTTGTAAGTTACAACATTTTACAACAATTCGGTTTTGTGATTTTTAAAGTCCAAGCCTTTCAACATGATCTCTATATTAAAATGTGCTTGGAGATCAAATTTTACATTTTTTTGAATTTTTTTACTATTTATTAAGTATCTTACAAAACTGTTATTTTTAGACAATTCTGGACCACTGAAAAACAACAGTTTTGTAAAATACTTCATAAATAGTAAAAAAATTCAAAAAAAATGTAAATTTTGATCTCCTAGTACATTTTATTATAATATTATGTTGAACGGTTTGGATCGACTGTTTGAATTTTGAAAATCGCAAGATCGAATTGTTGTAAGATGTTGTAACTTACAAATGTTGTAAGTGGATCCCTCCTCTATATATATTATATAAAATGACCTTAATATGCTTAAGAACAAAGAGAATTAATTTACAGAACACATGAGAACTGCTCTTTTTCATATGATCATATTATAAGGTTTCCTATATATCTTAGACAATTAATTTACAGCCCACAAAAGCAAACAGCTTCTAGATTGATTATGTAATCCATTTTTTGTTACTGAAGTGGTGAGAAAATTTACTAATTAATTGTTAAAACGCAGCTAATGTAGAAGAATCTATGATTAAAGGAAGTAATATTAAGAGAGTACCATCAATAGAAGAAGTTGACCAAATTCCAGCAGCTATCTCTTCATCTTCTAACATTAAATCAAGTGAAGCCCAAAGGAAAAATGATCTTGCCAACGGTTCAATATGTGAGACGGAAAAAGAAGACGGTGTTGCAAGGAAGAAGCTGCGGCTAACCCGAGATCAGGCGGCTTTTCTTGAAGAGAGCTTCAAAAAACAAATCACCCTCAATCCGGTATGTTGGTGTCTCTTGTGTGCATGTCTATTTAATTTTTGTTTCTAGAAGAGGATTGATAATCCCTGAATGAATACAACTAACACAAAGCTTGTTTAAAATTTTGCAACAACAGAAGCAGAAGCTAGTTCTTTCCAAACAGCTCAACCTTAAACCGCGGCAAGTGGAGGTTTGGTTCCAGAATAGAAGAGCCAGGTAATTAATTATTGTATTATTTTCTTAAATAATTTTAATACTTATCAGAAAATATATATATATATATATATATATATATATATATATACCAATCTCTGTTATTCTAGCAAATCCAAAGATATCCAAATAAATATAGTACCTCTGTAGTAATATGCAACATGACATGCTACACACACATGTACACTGCAAAAAATAACTATAACCTATACACTCTTTGCTTTTAAATTATCATCAAAGAATGCCCAATTTATGAGTAGTTAATCATTGCTCAGTAATTCTAATTAATAAAGAAGACAACAAGGATGAACACTTACGTTGGAAATATATTTCTATAATTTTTAACCCATTTTTATACATGACTTTGATCGAAAACACAAACTAAGATTTGCCTGTTCACATCGCAAAAACAGAACAAAGCTGAAGAAAACTGAGATGGATTATGAGTACCTCAAAAGATGCTGCAATATGTTGACACTTGAGAATAGACGTCTTCAGAGAGAGGTGGCTGAGCTACGGATGCTCCAAAAAAAACCCCACCCACATCCATTTTATATGCACATAAACCCTAGCTTGTGCATCTCTTGTAAGCGCGCAAATGTTTCTTCATCGGCATCTGTTGCAACGGTCACTTCCGACAATCAATCCAATTCATTTGCTTATCTTGTCTAAGCGTAAACATAAATTCGACCAGATCGTCACAGCTAGACAATGGTTGCACTTATTGTACTTTGACTTTCATCTCATCCTAAAAAAATTGTATATGTCCTGATAAATTTTTTGAAGTTAGGAAACCCTAACTTTCACTTAATTTATGGTTAGTATTTTAAGTAATCAATTGTAAATAAGATCCTTGAATTGGATAGCTAATGAACTAGAGTAAAAACCTGAAATTGTGCATTGTTAGAACTTAATAAAAGTTTAATTTGAGCACAGGTTTGTAAACAATAATAACCCTGTCTCAGATTATTATATGAAATTCTTTCATTCTTTGTATTTTAAATATTCATTCACAAAGGGTTTTTGTGGGAGCGATTCATGCCTCAGGAACTAAGTGACCTATTGATTTAAAAGTTAAAAAAAAAAAAAAATCCTGCACCGTAACTTAGCCTATCAACATCAACATCAATTGAACAATATTCCTCAAAATGAAGAATTCCTAAAATATTTAGATTAAAAGGAGACGTACATAATTGCAGAGATATCTAAGTGGCTTCCTGTGCTGCGTTTATTCAGTTTTGACAGTAGCTTGGATCTACATCGTGTCTGTTTTATACTTTTATATATATTTGAATTAACAGGTATGATTTTGATAGGATCCTAGGAGTGGGTCCCACTATCCACAGCATTATAATAGCAGGTATTTAGAATATTTAGAATAGTACTACTAAACATTTTAATTACTTTTTATAAGATTAAAGTTAACATTTTTTACTGAAGCACACTTTGTGTTTGTCGCATGTGTTCATACATAAAAGTATCATAGGTATTCTAGTTGGTTGAAATGAAACTTATAATAAGCATTTATTTTTGTTTTCATATCCGTCAATGATATTGGAATTGAAAATGCAAATCTGCTTTTTCTCATATATGTTAAAGGATTTTCTTTTGTGCATCTTCTAACATTTAAATATTTAACCTTAATTAAAATTTTGCAAAGCGAACTATATATTCTCTATATCTTCAGATGATTGCAGAAAATATATATTTAATTCTGATATGGATAAAATTTTCAAGTCAAATGTCCTGCTTCAGTAAGAATTTTAATAAATTTGGCTTACATTTCAATTTTCTTTTTTAAGAAAAAAGTACACTGACATTCCCTATCAAATTAATGAAAATGCTCAATTCAGGAATTGTACTTCGTAACAATTACATGTGTAGCCTTACAATAATCACAGAGTGTATGTGTGCCTCCCAACAGGTATGTTGACCTAACATTTTATTTATTCTGAAATTGTAATGTGCCATATATTATTAAAGGAATCAGGAATCCAAAGTAACGATGACTACAAGCAAATTGAGAAATTAATACCATGAAAAACTGATATCTGGATTGATATATATATATATGCAGCGAATTTATTCAATAATCAATTACTTAGGTTTAACCCCCTAAAAATATAAACATTTTATACTGCATCTTAATCCATTTGTAAATTATTAAGAGCATATATATTGTTGAATGTTCATGCCATAAAAAAAACTTGTGGGGACAATAAAGTTATCTATAGTAGTAGAAAAGTTATTCACATCAATAATTTTTTTTAGTTCAGAAAAGATGGAGTTACTAATTAGGAAAAAAAGAAACAAAATTCAAGTGGCTTATAGACGACAGATAAAATTTCTTAAATATTTTGAGACATAAACCAAATTTTAGTTATTCAAGAAGAAATTAAATTATCATATACAATTTCGTTATTGTTCTGCCAATTGTCAACATCTACCTTTTGCATCTCAGCTTCCACATAGATGAATAGTTAATTCTAATTGATTTCATAAGTAATTAATTAAATAATGAGGAAGGTTCAAAATGCCTCTACTTTTGATGCTTCTATTGTGGCTCTATATATTTTTAAACTGTAATATAACTTAAAAGTTCAATTATAAATGTCAAAATAGGACTGTTTAGAGATGATCTATATTATTTTCTCTATGTACACGTAAAAGATTATTACATTTTAACTTTGTGTTGTTTGTTATCAAGAGCTTGCAAAAAATACATTGGTGTCAACAATTTCTAGACGTTATTTTTTCAACTTATTGATTCATATAAAAACATAACCGAATAATAATGTATTTTTATGTGAATGTAGAAAAAAATAATATTGATCACATATAACGATTTTATTTTGACTTAAGTTTTAAAGTTTTTGTAATTAGAAAATTAAAAAGTGAAAGTACAGTAAGAACACAAAATAGAGACATTTAAAATATGCTCTTAAATAATTTTACCCTATTTTCCTGAATTAACTACACAGTACATCAACCCATGCATTGGCACCTCTAACTCACGTGCAACCATTGCATGGTTTGCTTTAATGCAATCAGATATTACTTTCTATAAATGAAACCACACACAATATTTAATGCAAGATCATACATTCTATGAAAGACATAGAGCTGGAATCTCGTGCACATGCATGAGCATCATTTGTTTCATTGCAATAAATGCACATAACATAACATACCTTATAATTTTATATATGCCTAAACAAGAGATCAGTGTTTATTGTCTTATATTCTGTTAGGTGAATACAGAATTGCATCTAATCGATCGTGCAAAGTTGTAGGAGAGGTGGATCAATAAACAATTATTTTCAAAAGAATATGGCGTCGTGCTAAGTGCCAACATATATGGCTTATTTAAAAATCTAACTTTTTTTTTTCTCTTTCTCTCTTGCTCGTTTGCTGTTCGTCATTGTCATGTTTTCTTCTTTGTATCCGAGTTAATATATGTAGTACTGTTTAATTCATTTCATCAACACATAAACACACTCACACACACACACACACACACACACTTGAACATCATTCTTTCATGGTAGGAAAACCTAGTTATATCCTAGTTATATAGCTTGCTTTGCCCACATTTTTGTCTCTCTAGCTAGCCTATATTTGGAATATATAGCTAGCTACCTAATTAATTACATTTTGGAGAATTTAAGACAGTGATATGCATGGCATATTTGCAATAATAATAAAAATATAAGTATATGATCGACAAGGAAACTAACTTAGATTAATTGTCAATTATAAGAAAAAAAGCTGATTTGAAAACAGTAACTTTTATCTCATTCTCAGAATAATTGACAATAAGACACTGTAGGTAATTAATCGTTACATTGGATTTTGTAAAACAGGATCCAGTAAATGTCCAGAAATTTATATTTATGAACAGAAATAATTAAATTTGGACAATGAACTAATGAAGTATATATTATAGTTGTCAAATGTTTTTTTTTTCCTGAAAACACCAAAATAACTGAGGGTACAATGAACTTATCCTAAATATGGGCATCACTATCACAATAGTGAGAGGATACCTAAAAACTGAGATTACTTGCTTACCTTCTCTCTCTTTATTTTTATTTTGAAAAAAAAATTGACAGAGGCTGCCAAGAATTTGCTTACCTTCTCTCTCTCTCTCTCTCTCTCTCTCTCTTTCTCCACCAAACAAATATAAGAAAAACTGAATAGTTAAATGCCTGATTTTAGCTTGCTCAATGCAACTCATGTGACAACTATAATTCACTAAAATTTGGCTCTTTTCAACCACTCGATAAACTGGTATGTATCTACCAGTTGACAATTTTGTTCTTACTATTTAATTAGAATTTAATAATGATTGGATTCAGATTCCATCCAGATTATTATCGTATATATGTTGTCATCGAAAAAGAATATTCAAATTTAAATTACAACTTTTCACTTGTTTCGCAAATCCCACCGTACACGAAACAACTAAAGATCGTAATAAACAAGGTTACATGTCAATGACAAATGACGAAGGCGGAGAACAAGTAGCTACAAAAAAAAAACCTTGTCTTCTGAGCTCCATGCACCATTCATTTAATATGAACTGGTAATCATTCAGCTATTTTTTTATATTTCAAATTGTGCTAGAATTTCAATTTGCATACTTAATTTATTATCATAACTTGTGGTTCTTAGTTCTTACAATAGTAATAATTTGATGTCATTTAATCATATAATAGATCAAATGCTTATGTGTTAGGAAAAGTTCATGATTAATTGGACATCAAAATACATACAACACCAAATCAAGCTAGGCATGTTTTTCTTTACGCTTTCTGTGATACCTTAATGGATCGATGACGTTTTTTTTTATGAAATCAGATAATTTATTCTTCGGGTGAGATATATATATGCTGAATTAATTGAAGGTATTGTATGCAGAATAAATTCTATATATATATGCTACCATAAATATAACTGGATAAATAGAATTCAGTAAATACCAATCAGTTAGTTAAGAATTATCTGGAAGAAATGATGAAACAGTAATAAACGAGGTTGGCAATAAATCCAACAATATGGACATGCATGATTTGGTTCATCATGGCACATTCAATTTGAAATGCAAAGTTTACTAGTATCATTTGAGGAGATGTAATACTTTATGGTAGTGGCTATGTTAACAAACCTCTCATATAATTTATGGTTGTGGTTATGTTAACAAACCTCTCATTGGTGATTGATTATAATCTTCAACTTTTTTCTCCATGTGAATATAGTATCTGCTATTGGAGGAGAGTAAATTCATGATTAGTTGGTAATGATTGTTCTGTGGTCATAGCTAACTTAAAAGGAATATTACGGACCACAAGACAGAGTTCATATATATACTTCTATAAAGATTTACTAAAGTTGACATGAATAATACATGCCAACAACTTGGTGTAATCCCACATGAACTTGGTGTTAATTACAACGTACAAGCCATTTTTTGTAAATGCTATATTGACAATGACATACTAAGAGATATATTTTTGTATTTATCCCTTAAATATATATATATATATAACAAAATATATATACACACTGCTAGAAAAGTTTTGGAGGTAGTATATATCGTGCATTAGGTTTACAACAAGAGAGAATGACCTATGATTATAAAGATTGCAAGATGCATTAACTAATTAAGAGAATAATTAGTAGGTTGATTAATTAGGCATATTTGTTTCCATGTTGAACTAATTAGGGAATGAAGGAGCTGACCTCAATATTCTGCCCCCTAAATTAATAAAAAATATTGAATTAATATATGAGAAACCCGGTACTGGAATTAATATATTAAGTAAATTACAAGTAAATAATGTCATTGACATAATAGGAGAAACCACACTAGACTGCGATGTTTAAACAGATGTGAAGAGAAATATATTACGAGAAGTATCTGCTAAAATATATGCATCATTGTGCTGGTATGTAAATACAGTGACACTGTTGGTAGCAGAAATTAATTCCCTGACAGCTGTGAGAACAAACATGCACATATATGGTTTTAATTGTGCACTGATGCACATGTGTCCCATCCTTTCACTGAAAGTTGGTTAATGGTTCAACAAATCAGAATACATTTCAGCTAATCAAGTGTCAGACATATTTCTCCATAGAATTATATAAAGAATAATGTATATATAGCGTCATGAGAACATGGCGCCTAGTGGATAATTTAAAATTGCATTTCTTATTTTTGGTAGCATGTGTGCTACCACTTTAAGTATAGTGTTGACTTGTTTACTTAATGGGTATTATATAGGTGTAATATTATAAGAGCCTCCCATGCAACGTCACTATACAACCTCTTCGTCTGTCACTGTGTGTGTGTGTGTGTGTGTGTGTGTGTGGTGTTGTTGTGCACTTAAGTATTTATGTCGGTTAAGAACAAGATGTATGTAACTGGGGGAACTAATTATTTTGAACAAACAAGGCTAAAAAATCTAAGTAGAAATGAGAAGACAAAACTTTGAAAAATTTCAGCATATGCAATTTAGTTAAGAAGATTACATGTATATATATTCTAAAAGCATATTAATTTAAGTGCAATTTAAACAAAATGGTAGACTTGTAGCTAGAAGGTAGCTACTTTGAATTGTTTCTCTCTCCCACCTAGACAGGCTAAGGTCGTTAGTAGGTTTTACCTTCTTTATAAGCTGCAGCATTAGGAAATGATCAATATATTCCTTGAAAAACATAATTAATTAGGGAAATTAGTTAAGTGTACATGGTATTATAATCTCATGGAAGGGGCAGCTAGCTTAGGTTTATGATTAGTTTAGAATCTATTCACATGGATGATTAGTTATAGAGTATGCTAATTGTCATATTGTTTGTCATATTATGACGATAGTTGCCATATCAATGCCGTACTTCAGCACGCAAGATTGTTGACAAGTTCATTATTATACAGCCTGTCATTATAATATAATGTTTAAATGTTTAAGTCTACACAACGATGGCACATGTCGGCTAGGAATATTTCCTGCCAAGGTTATAATTAGTTTTGTTTTTATCCAAATGTTTTATATATACACGTTAAATACGTAACAAGAGAGTTAGTTATAGCAAGGAGTAAGATGAACGATGAGGTCAATTACAATCAATATCAAATATAGAATATATCTATAGAGAATATCAAACAAATTTTTCAGAAATATCTGCGTATAGTGCTTTCTGGCATCCATTGCCTTTTGAACCATACTTCTCTGTGCCACAAGATGCTTATTTATTTGGTGCAAATGTAGTATTGGGTGAAACTTATTTATCATTCTTCTCTGATTGTGATGCAAGGTGAGGAGCATGCAAGACGGGGAACATATGTTATTTACTTTTCTAGAAGTGGTATATCAATGAAAATATGAAAATAGAGTACTGTATACTGTGAAGTAAGTTTAGGCACCTATATTAATTAAGGCAGTGACATAGATACCATAACCTGTAAATTACCCATATATGTACAAGACGAAGTTTTAGCTACCTTTTAAGTATAACTGTAGATAATCATATTGCGGGTTGGAATATTCCTGTTTGAATTAATATAATAATTTCTAATGAACTCTGAATGAGATGGCTTGATGGATTGGCATCAGACTTAGCTCATAATCTCCCGAAATGCCAAAATGCTCCCCTTGACTTTAGAAGAAAATCAATATAAAATGAAAGCCTCCACCCTGTCAAGATCTACAGTATTTGCTGCAAAAATTAAATCCAAACAACATACAGTTGAGACAAAGAGAATAAGTATTATGTGCAAACTATAGTATGTTTTTCATTGCCTAGGCACCATTGGTTGATCAGCAAATGAAAGTATAAGATAACCCTTTCTGTTAAGAAGCTGGTAATAAAAAAAAGAACCCAGAACATGCAGAGTAATGATCATGTTGCTCATTCAATGTAATCAATATCTTGTTAATTATAGTAAAAATATTTTAAAGCTAAGAGCTCCCAAATACTTATAGTCAGATATATTCAATAAAAACTAAAATGAATCCAAAAGATGCCATGCACATAATGGATAATACTACACCATAGCTGAACTAAAAAATTTATGTACTAACAATGATAAGAAAAAGAATTAACACTTATTTAAGCAAGCTCATATAGCCAAACATTTTCATTTGGAAAATGAAAGAGCTACAATGGTCTTACTTTCAGAGAAACAAAAAAGCGCTTCTAATTTTACATGTCCTTAGCTTAAGTAAGAGTAATAATTAGTAAATTAAACAATACATTGCAGCCAATCATAATTTAAATCACAAAAGATAAAAAATAATGTAAACTAAAACTAATAAACTCACAAGTCAATTAAAATAAAAAATGTAAAACACAAACATGATCTCCCAATGTGGATGTATCAATAACCTCGCCCCAGTACCAACACATTGGAATTAAATGTTCCAATGAGGTAAATCTAGAACAATCCGAATGCTGGAAGAAAGGAATAACCTTTCTTGTAGCATTATGATGAAAGACACGGAAACCAAGAATTAACAACACAGAGCGAAATAAATAGATATAACATTTTTACAGTGGTTTGTTTTGATACCAGAAACTTTGTAGTGATTTATCACTATTAGCTTCATACATTGTAGTTCAATCTGTCAAAAGATTGCATATATTTAGCTTTCTCATAGTAGTTTCAGATTTCAAATTACTGATTATATCAGTAAGTCTGTCATATGAAAATTTAGCATTATATGATAAGATTGATATGTATATGGAAGACAGGTCCAATTATTACCCATTCATATTTCTTAATTATACTGAGTTGGTGATGTAATTGAATTAGGTTGTTGAAATATAGGATATATGTATAATAAATGAGGCACAAAAATAATCTATCTATTTTGAACTCATTCTTTATTAAATTTTCCAATATAATCATACAATCGAGAACATGTTGTATATTATATTCCCATTGATAATTCCGTTATATATGTTTCCAGTTCATTTATTGCTCTTCCTTGACCATCTGATGCAGGAGCACCTGATTAAGACAATTAATTCCAGCAAGAAAATCAGAATATTATTTACTTAGTTTACCTTTATGGCAATCTTGTCGATTTAGATTTTTATTTCTGAATTAAGCCTATGGACAGCAGCTCCCTGTTGTCTAATTTATGTTTTAGTAATTTGAATTATTTCTATGATATGTTGCCAAATATTAGTAGCTTTCCTAATTATTTTCTGCATTGAGTAATAGCTATATAACCCGGCTTGTGGGTGAAAAGAAAGGAACAAATTTTTCTGGATATTTTTCTATAAAATTAACGAGAGACAATTTTCCCTTTTATTTTGGTGTTCTCTCAAATTTATTCTCTGAAGATTATCGGTATCACACGCCTATAGAACAATCTTTCAGTTCTACGCGGCGTTAGTTGGTATCAGAGCCGAAATCCTTCGTCTTAGTGTTGTTTCATCAGTTTTAATGGCTGGTGGACATAGTGATCATGGTGGTCGCTGTGGGCAGGTTCCGATGGAGGAAGCTCCGCACTGTGATCGCAGCATCGAGGACGCTGTGTTGATTGAGGATCTGCAGAGACAAATTGTGGAGCTAACCCTACTCCTACAGCGTAATTTGCTATTGGAGGTTGCCGATCGAAACCAAGACCGCCGAATGAGGCATGGATCTTCGAGAAGCAAAACTCGTATGAGTCGAGACCGCCGACCGAGGCACGAAACTTCGAGCTACACCGACTTTTCTTCTCACCACCGCCATCACAACATCTTCAGCAACAATGTTTCTCCTTCACCTCACCCCCAGCGGAGAGACAACCATTCAAAAGAACCCAATAGTTTGCATTGTGGTGCTAAAGTAGAAAATTTCAGTGGAGAAGATGAAGAGATTGACTCCTTCCATGACAACAATTCGTTGGTTTCATGTGATGAAGAGGCATTACAGCAACACAACACCAAAATGAACAGTCGTGAGGCAAAAGATCATGAAACTGATTCGGCTTCAACCTTCGACAACCCGTTTCAAAACTGTACCGGGACAGACTATAGTGTTTTTGAGGTTGCTGAAATTTTTGTAAGTGAAAACATGTCATTTGAATCCCCACCTATTTATGACGAATATCCCGATGATGAGGATGATACTTCTTCAAAATTGGAAGAGTCCCTAATAGAAATAGAGTCATTTGACAAAGACCTTGTAGGTGATTTAGTGGTGTCATCATTCTTTAATTCCAACACAACAAATAGTTCAACCAAAGAAGTTTGTTCCTTGTCAACAACAAATGATGATCTCCAACAATTCCAGCAGAAAACTCGTTTAATCAATATAGATGTTTCAAGGTATGGATATGAAGATCCTTTTCTAAAACCAAGAAGCGACACATCAAATGAAGGGTACTTCACATTTTTTAGATGTTGCAATACTCGGTTTGATTTCAGTTTTGATGAGATCACGAAACCAATCGTTAGACTACCCATTTGTGGTTTGCACAACTCTCTTCTTGTTCCCCATGATCTGATGCAGTTCCCATATTCTTTAACAGTGCTTGTTCTAAATTTGTACTGTTTCAAAGAGGTCTACAAGGAAAGTAACTCGAGGGCGAGTTCTTTTCAACCAGGAGCGACTGATGCAGGAGCACCTGATTAAGACAATTAATTCCAGCAAGAAAATCAGAATATTATTTACTTAGTTTACCTTTTTTTTGAGTAAGAAACAGGATCTAGTCCATGTTTTTATTAACCTCAAGTGGTTACAGTGGATGGATTTCCTTTGTGGGGAAACCATGGTTTGTGTGGGGGTGGGTGAACAAGCGGGGTGGGTGTGTGTGAGAGTTTGAGAAAAAAAGGAAAGAAAAGAAAAGAAAAACAATGAAAGATGGAAAAGAAAAGAAAATGTAAAAGTGCCGAGAAATAAACTATACAAAGGTCTTCCTATGTGTTAATTGGTTAAAATTCTCCCTGTGATGGTGCCTCTGTATGCTGATAAGCATTGTCCCTTTCTTCCAGTATTTGGGACACAAGATTTTCTAATGTGCTAATCTTGTCCTTGAAAAGCCGATTGCATCGTTCTCGCCATATGACAAAGTGAGTTGCCAGTATCAATGACCTGGTTTGCTTACAGACAGAGCTGTCCGTAATGGCTGCTATGAAATCCGTGCTGGTTGTGGGGGTGTACTGTGAATCTATTTGCCGGTGAAGCTGATAATGTACTGCTCTTGTGGTCGCACAACTGTTGAATAGGTGTCGTGTGGTTTCGTCACTTGTCCGGCACATGTAACAAATACCAACAATATTGAATCCCCTCTTCCTCAGATTTTGTGCAGTGAGAATTTTGTCGTTGCAGAGAAGCCATGCAAACACCTTGAACCTCGGTGGCACGTGCAGTTGCCAAATCCTCCTTGTGTGTGTTGCTATTCTCGGTATGTCACATAATCTGAAGTACACCGAGCTTACCGAGAACGTACCTTGGTGATGCGGTATCCACCGTGAGTCATCTTGTTCTGATGTGAGCACCACTGCTGCCACGTCTCTTTCCATGGCCGCCAGCTGGTCTGATGCCAGGTCGGACAGGACCGGTCCCACTATGTCCCTTATACTGTGTCTATGTTTGACCTCTCTAACCGTCAGTTCTGGGTTGTTGGCAAAGGTGAACAACTCCGGGTACTTCCCTTCCATAGTCCCTTGTCCCCAATTTTCGGTCCAAAATGCTACTGTGTCACCTTTTCCCAATATTCTGAGAGTAAAGGCTGTGCAAATTTGGTTTGCCTCTATGAGATCGCTCGAAAAAAATTTCGACCTGTTGACTCCTTGGATACCCTGCTGACAATAAATACTTTGGAAAATTGTTTTCCAAAGTCTCTGCCTTGGTGTGGTCCACTGCCAGCACCACTTGGCAAGTAGCGCTGTGTTAAATTTTCCCAAGTCAATTATCCCCAATCCTCCCAAGACCCTTGGCAGTGAGACCATGGCCCAATTCGCCAGGTGTATTTTCTTTTGCAATTGCGCACCATGCCAAAGAAAATCCCTTCGTATCTTTTCTATATCTCTGAGTAACCAAGCGGGTAGTTTGAAGACCGACATGAAATATATGGGTATGGCCGTAAGAACTGAGTTGAGAAGAACAATTCTTCCCGCTATAGTTAGAAATTTGGCCGACCAACCTGTGAGTCTTCGTTTGATCTTCTCTAACAGTGGTCTATATGCATCTCTTTTGAGTCGTCCTGTTGTTAACGGTAGGCCAAGGTACGTGAGTGGTAGCTTCCCCTCTTTGCATCCCATGGTTGAGATGAGTGGGGCTGCATTGTGATGGTTGAGGAATATCATCTCTGATTTGTTCATGTTCACTCTTAAACCCGAGATAAGGGCAAAGGTGTTGAGCACCAGCTTTAAAATCTGAATTTGTTGTGTTTCCGGCTTGGCAAAGAAAATCACATCATCCGCATACAACAAGCACGGTTGCATGCCCTGAATTGGTAATCGCAAGGCACCAAGCAATGTTAATCGATGTAGCCATCGCGGTAAGAAGTCGATTGCCAAGATAAAGAGAAGAGGGGATAGAGGATCGCCTTGACGCACCCCTCTTCTAAGCTCGATTTTTTTCCCCACTAAACCATTGATTATGACTTGCGATGATCCATTGAATATCAGGTTCTGAATCCATTGAACCCATCTGGTTGGGAAACCCAAGGAGTCCATGACCTTTGATATGAAATCCCAACCGACCGTGTCGAAGGCCTTGTGTATGTCCGCTTTGAAGACTGACAATGGCAAGCTAGTGGTGTTGGCAAAATTTAGGGCTTCTTTTGCATAAAGGAAACCCTCCGTTATTTGCCGACCTTTTGTGAATCCCGTTTGAGCTAGATGTAGCAGACCATCAATACAAGGCTGCAGTCTGTTCGCCATAATCTTAGAGATTATTTTTTGGAAGCTATGTACCAGACTGATGGGACGAAAATCAGTTGGTTTAGATGGGTTGTCTCTTTTGGGAAGTAGTACTATGTATGAGGTGTTGAGGTTGCAGATCTGCTGGGGATTTGTGGTTACCTCATGGATGACACTTGTTAAATCCGGCAGTAAAGTTTCTAAAAAACATTTATAAAATTCCGCCGTTAACCCGTCCGGTCCCGGGGCCTTGTTGTTGGGCATCAACTTAATGACTATCCGAATTTCTTCTACTGTGATGGGGCACGCCAGCTGCTGCAGGTTCGGCAGGTTCTGTGTTGGTGAGTACAAGGTGTCCCAATGTATTGTTGAAAGATTTTCCTCTCTGGTTCCCATAAACTCCATGTAGAAATTTCTGAAAATTCGTGCCTTGTTGTTTTGGTCACTGTAGGTTCGGCCTTGGTGTTGTATTGGTGGTACGGTGTTGTTGCGTTTTGTAGCAGATGCATATGCGTGGAAAAACTTAGTATTGCGGTCGCCTTCATGTTGCCATTTAATTTTTGCTCTTCGTTTCCATAGGTCCTCTTCACTTACCGCCAATACAGTGTATCTTCTTTTAATTCGCGCTTTAAGTTGCTTTTCTAAGGTTGTAGGGTGTCGCATTTCTTCCATCTTGTCAAACCAGCCCATGTAATCTCGGCATGCCGTTATCTGTCTTCTAATGTTTCCAATATTTTCCTTCGTCCAACTCACTATGCGAGATTGTAGGTGCTGAATTTTGTCATGCAATTGCTTCGGATTTGTTGCTGTTGGTTTTGCTTCCCATGTTGATTTAACAAAAGTTCTGAAATTTTCTGACCTTAGCCAGAAATTCTCGCATCTGAAAATTGCCGATTTTCTGAATCTTGTTGTGGCCGAATAGACCACAGGGGTGTGGTCCGAATTGGTGTTAGGTATTGCCCTCTGTTTGGAATTTGGGAACAAATCATTCCATTCTGTGGAGATCAGAACTCGGTCAAGTCTAGCCATCGTTGGGGTTGACTGTGCGTTGGTCCAAGTGAAGCGCTTGCCCGACATTGGCATATCCATCAGTCCCATATCTGAAATGAGAGTTGCAAAGGCATCCGGCCATCTCCAATTTGTATCCGTGTTCCTATCCTGCTGATGCAAAGTTATGTTAAAATCGCCACAAATGAGCCATGGCTTTCCGTCTGTCGGTTCCTGTGCTCTAATTTCTTCAAAAAATTGTTGCCTACCCTCTTGCCTCGATGGGCCATATACTCCTGTAATTTGAACAATTTGATCCAACTCCTTATCCTTTAAAGTGACCGAGAGGCAAAATTGTGTGCTACTGTGGTCTAACTCTTCGTATCTCCTTTCTTGCCACGCAATAAGGATGCCCCCCTTTGTGCCATTTGAGTCCAAAGTTCTAAAACCATTCAACCTCCTTCCACAAATTTCTTTTCTGAGATTGTCATCCATCGCCCTCAACTTAGTTTCTTGGAGACAAATCAAATTAGGTTTTTCCAAGAAAAAGGTCTGTCTAATCGCCAATCTTTTGTCCCTCTCATTCAGACCTCTAACATTCCAAGTTATCAATTTTATGTTGGTTTTGTAATTCATGGTAACAAAAAATGCCTCTGCTTTCTTCGACCTCCACAGGCCTTTACTTTTGCTCTGATTTTGATAACTTTGAACTTATATAAAAGAGATGAGGTCTTACAAGGTATTACTATCCCTAAATCCCCCCCTGTTGCTCTCTTCCTACTCCATCTGCCTTTCTTCTTTTTGAAAGGAGAGATACATATTACATTCAGCGGCCCTCCTTGGCCATTACTCCTAGCTGGTGTCCAGCCTCCCTTAAGGGGATCTGCACCCTTCTTGTAAGAAAATTGCAAAGAAAAAAACTGAAAAATTGGACTTAACATATGGTGCAAAATGCCTCATCTCTTGAAGTACCCTATTCGGACTTAGATCCCAGTGACGACCTGGGCGATGGCCGCATCAACCCATTCCCCCGGTTCGATGCCCGCCGCCAAGGTAATGGCTTCGGCCTGTGATACTGTGAGTGGTTCAAAAGAGCGAAGATAATCAAGCTTGATCGGGCTTTGCCTGTGTTTCTTCTTGTGAGGCTTTCTAGCCAGCGAGACTGAATTTGGTTTGGTGACGAGCCTAGCTCTCTCCTCTGGATTTATGTAGCCACCTTGATCTCTTGCCGAAATACGCGCACTGCGTCTTGCTGAAGGTGCCGATATCTCAAAGCCTGGTGGTGGGCCCTCTTGTATGATAGTCTGGTTAAGCTCCTCCTCCCTCATTTGTGAGCTTCGGGTTCCATTTTCCTGAGACAGCCGCTGGTGGTCTGAGGTGTTTTGTGCTGCAAAACCGAAGAGGTTAGGTGGAGAAGTACCTTGCTCGGTCCAGCTGGCTGCCTCAATAGATAGAAGATCGGGCCCTGTTGCCTCCATGTGTTTCGGGTTCTCTTGAGAGAGTAAAAGATCGGGCCCAGAACCGGTCAGATCTGTCTCAATAATTTCCAGGCCCAAAATTGCGTGAGATACTGGGCTGTGCAGGCCCGTCTGAATTAATTCATTTTCTAAGCCTGTAATGTCTTGGGCCAAGGTCTCTTGTGTAGTCTGCAAGCCTTGTCTCGCAACTCTGCTTTGTAAGTCCATGTTGTTTACTTCCTGGCCGAAAGTCTCAAACTCTTTTGAGGAAATGTTTTCGAAGGTCTTGCGCCCCACTTTATTGCCAGGCTGGAAACAGCAAGCTGCCTTTATTTCTTCTTGAAAGCTCTCTGTGCCCTCATAACTTTTGTTGATGTCAGAAAACCATACCTCCATTCTCGTAACTTTGGGGTGTGGAGTTACAGAGTACTTGCTAAGCAAAGTCCTCTCTACCCCATCGCATTTAATTTCCCCGTACACACATAGAGAGTCGTGCTGAAATTCAAAAGAGAATAGGAGATTGAACTTTTTGCCGTGTATCCTAGGTTGATTTTGTATGGAGATCTCTCCAGTTGTCACCTCTCCCTTTGAATTGTGTTCTCCAGTATAGAGCACCATTTGTCCAGTGAGTGAATCCTCTCCCTTTGGAATTGACTCTCCATTGCACTTTGCCTCCTGTGCTGCGCCATTGATAACAGCTGATTCTTCTGCCGTGTTCTGGCCATTGGTGTGAGCATGGTGTGTGAGACACACAAGGGGTAGGTCTCTCCAGTCTTGCGGTGCGATAACCATAGGCTGTACCATTGAACTTTGGCCATCATCATCTTTGGGCGCGTTGTCTTGCCTCCTGCCTCTGCTGTTCTGGCTCGAACCCCGGTTGTAGCTATCCACCGACCGGTTTCTGCGTTGTCCTACTCTTTCCCTGGTGTTTTCATCCCTTCCTCTTGGAGGGAGATTATTAACGAAGTCATAATCGATGCCATCATCATCTTCTCTGCCATTGTTTCTAGGGAAAATTTCTGAAGAGTGCAACCAGCCTTCAAGGACGATGTCCACTGTTATGGACCGTTTGCCAATGAATGTGGTTACCCGCGGTGGTATTTTCATGACATGGCGGCAGTCCACCAGTGCTCGGATATACTCATAGTTTCCGTTTGCAAAAAAGGGCGCGACCCTCTCAAGCCTACCAAAGCCGGCAATCGCTAGCTCCACGCTCTCTCTGTCCCAGTTTTGGTAGGGCAGCCCGTGGATCCTGATTTTTGCATATGTGGATGCCGGGTCATAGACTGACCCCGCCTCGTGAGACCACCGAGTAAGTTGGACTTCCATGTTTCTTCCCAGCGAGAAAACACAGATTTGGACTGCTTGGTTACGCATATCAACCGTTGGGAATTCTGCCAACAGGTCTCCCGTGTTTGGGTTGATTTTGGATATCTTGATAGCCCTGGGAGAGGTACGGAAACAACTTGCTAACCGTAGCGTCAGTCTCTGTATTAGTACAGCATCTGCCTCGTTGGGTCCCGTCATGACGATGGCTGATCTTTCGAGGAACGCATTACCCGGCAGCAAATGGACCCTTTCTGGTAAGAAAGCCTCCAACTCGGCTGCGGGTTCACTTTGAAGGTAGTCGGGGTTGGTGTAGGTTAGATCTTCCCAGTTGAGAAGGGGGTCCATTGTTGCACTGTTAGAGTTTGCAGGGACAGTTTGTTGGTTAGGGGTAGCTGGGGTTGTAGTTGTCTGATTTGGGGAGGTGGGGGTGGGGATGGGGATATGGGTGGGGTTTATAGGCTTGCTGTTGGTTGTAACTCCTGTGTTAATGCGGTTGGTAGGGCAGAATTTTGATAAGTGTCCAAACTTGTAGCATTTAAGACACTTTACTTCATTTTTGCAATGAATTTTCCAGTGTCCTCTCTGAAGGCAGTTGAAACACTTTTTCTCATCCTGCAGGATACGCTGATGGCGTGTGAGAGCTGTTCTAGGCTTCGGTGGTCTGTGCCGTTTGCGTACTACCTGCCAGTCATCTTCTCTGACAAGTGTTGCTTCCCCATGGGCTCTATGGTGTAGAGTCGTGGCTCCTGGTGGTGGTTGAGAGCCATTAAAGCTCTCATCAAAGCAGCTGGCTGCTTTTGGTGGTTCTTGCTGAGCGCCAGGTATTGGGTTGTCGCACCGAGAATGTTGTCGCGCCAAGAGAACCTGTGCAAAGGTCCGTCCGTCTAGAGTTCGTGCCGCAATTCGCCGGATGGTAGCATTTCGCATCGCCTCACCTTTCGCCAAACGGGAGAAGCGCTCCATCTTTCTTCTTTTTTCGTGCAATCTTTACTTAGTTTACCTTTATGGCAATCTTGTCGATTTAGATTTTTATTTCTGAATTAAGCCTATGGACAGCAGCTCCCTGTTGTCTAATTTATGTTTTAGTAATTTGAATTATTTCTATGATATGTTGCCAAATATTAGTAGCTTTCCTAATTATTTTCTGCATTGAGTAATAGCTATATAACCCGGCTTGTGGGTGAAAAGAAAGGAACAAATTTTTCTGGATATTTTTCTATAAAATTAACGAGAGACAATTCTCCCTTTTATTTTGGTGTTCTCTCAAATTTATTCTCTGAAGATTATCGGTATCACACGCCTATAGAACAATCTTTCAGTTCCACGCGGCGTCACCATCTTTTAGTGTTCTTTCTGCTTCAAGATTTTGAGTTTTTAAAGTAATGGAATTAGACTTTGAACTGTTTTACTTATTCATATAATTGATTTCTATTACCTATAGCTCCTCATTGGCTCGGACGTCGTCATGCAAGTTACATATGGCAATTAAAAAATGAACTAATTGTTTATCACGCTAATCATTTCGGCGTGAACATTAAAAAATCATGGTGCACTTTTCAATATTTAAAATAATCAGAATAATGACGAAGGCATGTACGGCACCTATATTATTAATTGTTTTAATATAAGGTTATGTATAATCAAACAACAATATTGTACACAGAAATACCTACTAATACAATTACCTACTAATCCCAATGTAATTAAGAGTACTCCTTTTAACACTTGTCTCAGTTTCCAGGATAAATTTTAGCGCAACTCAACTAATGCATCGATATCATTTCCCAACGTGTTCTTTTTGTTGAATGAGTTAAATTCCACGCAGAACACTAATTTATCAGAATCTGTATGCAAAAGCGGCTTAAAAGTATTCATCATGATGCGACTTGCTCAACAGTAACTTATTCAATAGCCCACAATATAGGTTTACAAATTCGTTAGCACAAGACATGATGAAATGGTGAAGGACTGATTGTTATTCAGACTTTGTGCTTAAACATTAATTACTCTAAATTGTTATTGCCTGTCATAAAACATGAATATTTAGAATGATTCTTTAAAGACACATTCTCTTTATTATTCTTAACAGTTATTGTTCGAACAAAATCATATATTAAATTGAAAATGATTGCTTAAGATGACTTGATCATTGATGTCTTTATTGCATTATAGTAAAGTGTTCTTCATCTAGGAGATCAATACATTAATGTCGATTTCCAAGGAAGTTCATAGAGGAATAAATCATGCAAAAGTGCATTATAGCAAATCTTTTTTCATAGAGGAATAAATCAATACATTAATGACTTGATCATTGATGTATTTATTGCATTATAGCAAAACTTCATCAATCCCGATAGTGAGCTCCTATGGGCCCACCAAGTCCCAGTGATGGATGTAGATATGGGTGGGACTGTAATATTTATTGTAGCCAAGAATCCCCTCCAAAACCGTTTAGCGAAGGTAACCCCAGCTTTCACAGTGAAAAACTGTACTAGAACCAACCCAGTTAAAAACTGTACCAGTACCAGAAACCTTCCGTGGACCCCAAATAATATACCTAGAATCAATACTATTTGTTTGCCGAGCGCTAACATAATTCATGTTATTTAATATGTCATTCTATCTAAACAAATTACGGCACAGTTGTGTTTCTATAAGAAAAATAAAAACACAATAATTATCTCTATTTTTAGAGTACCCCATAAATATTATGATTTTCTGAGTATGCTGAATAGTGTACTAAGAAGCAATCTTGTGGATGCAAAAGTTAAATACGCATATCAAAATATTATTTATCGATGGGTATATTGCTAAAACGTCAAAATTCAACTTACATCATTAAGAGCATTTTTAATTCAAGTTTGGAACAAATGACAAAATAAAAAACCACTAAAAAGTAGTTGTGAACAATGGATGTGCAACCTATTAATTGCATAACTAACGGAAACATTGTCAAATTAACTGAAAAATAAAGAGAACACAGGACTCTCAAGAAATCTCCCTTGCCACCCGATTTTATTTCTTTGTTTTTCTTGTATAAAATTACACGGCTGCTTCATGCTTATTTATCAATTCAGAGATATTTTGTATATCATGCTAAACATGGAAACCAATCCTTAGAATTACAAATAATCAGAAAATTATCTATTTCTGATTTCACTAGATGCATATATGATTGATATCCTTGAATATCTTCTTTCCTCCTTTTGATTAGATACAAATCTATTTCGGCTTGGTCCCCAAGTTGTCAGGAACTGAGTGTAATCTTAACACTCCCCCTCACGAGGGTACGTAAATATCTACCATTCTGATCTTCTCCAGTATTTCTTCAAATGGTTTAGTTGCCACCACCTTGGTTAAAATATATGTCACTTGTTCTGTTGATCTAACAAAGGGTAGAGAAATAACGTGAGAATCAAGTTTTTCTTTAATAAAGTGTCTGTCTATCTCTATATGTTTAGAATAGTACTACTAAACATTCTAATTATTTTTTATAAAATTAAAGTTAACAATTTTTACTGAAGCACAATTTGTGTTTGTCGCATGTGTTCATACATAAAAGTATCCTAGGTATTCTAGTTGGTCGAAATTAAACTTATAATAAGCATTTATTTTTGTTTTCATATCCGTCAATGATATTGGAATAGAAAATGCAAATCTGCTTTTTCTCATATATGTTAAAGGATTTTCTTTTGTCCATCTTCTAACATTTAAATATTTAACCTTAATTAAAATTTTGCAAAGAGAACTATTCTCTATATCTTCAGATGATTGCAGAAAATATATATTTAATTCTGATATGGATAAAATTTTCAATTAAAAATAGTCAAATGTCCTGCTTCAGTAAGAATTTTAATAAATTTGGGTTACATTTCAATTTTATTTTTTAAGAAAAAAGTACACTGACATTCCCTATCAAATTAATGAAAATGCTCAATTCAGGAATTGTACTTCGTAACAATTACATGTGTAGCCCTACAATAATCACAGAGTGCATGCGTGCCTCCCAACAGGTATGTTGACCTAACATTTTACTTATTCTGAAATTGTAATTAATATGCAATATATTATTAAAGGAATCAGGAATCCAAAGTAACGATGACTACAAGCAAATTGAGAAATACCATGAAAAACTGATATATGGATTGATATATATATGCAGCGAATTTATTCAATAATCAATTACTTAGGTTTAACCCCCTAAAAATATAAACATTTTATACTGCATCTTAATCCATTTGAAAATTATTAAGAGCTTATATATTGTTGAATGTTCATGCCAGAAAAAAAACTTGTGGGGACAATAAAGTTATCTATAGTACTAGAAAAGTTATTCACATCACTAATTTTTATTAGTTCAGAAAAGATGGAGTTACTAATTAGGAAAAAAAGAAACAAAATTCAAGTGGCTTATAGACGACAGATAAAATTTCTTAAACATTTTGAGACATAAACCAAATTTTAGTTATTCAAGAAGAAATTAAATTATCATATACAATTTCGTTATTGTTCTGCCAAATGTCAACATCTACCTTTTGCATCTCAGCTTCCACATAGATGAATAGTAAATTCTAATTGATTTCATAAGTAATTAATTAAATAATGAGGAAAGTTCAAAATGCCTCTACTTTTGATGTTTTTATTGTGGCTCTATATATTTTTTAAACTGTAATATAACTTAAAAGTTTAATTTTAAATGTCAAAATAGGACTGTTTAGAGATGATCTATATATATTAATTATTTTCTCTATGTACACATAAAATAATATTACATTTTAACTTTGTGTTGTTTGTTACCAAGAGCTTGCAAAAAATACATTGGTGTCAACAATTAATTTCTAGACGTTAATTTTTCAACACTTATTGAATCATATAAAAACATAACCGAATAAAAATATATTTTTGTGTGAATGTAGAAAAAAAATAATATTGATCACATATAACGATTTTATTTTGACGTAAGTTTTAAAAAAATTGTTATTAGAAAATTAAAAAGTGAAAGTATAGTGAGAATACAAAATAGAGTTCAAATTTGAAGTCTGCTCTTAAATAATTTTACCCAATTTTCCTGAATTAACTACACAGTACATCAACCCATGCATTGGCACCTCTAACTCACGTGCAGCCATTGTATTGTTCGCTTTAATGCAATCAGATATTATTTTCTATAAATGAAACCATACACAATATTTAATGCAAGATCATACATTCTATGAAAGACAGAGCTGGAATCTCGTCCACATGCATGAGCATCATTTGTTTCATTGCAATAAATGCACATAACATACCATACCTTAATTATATGCCTAAACAAGATATCAGTGTTTATTGTCTTATATTCTGTTAGGTGAATAAAGAATTGCATCTAATCGATCGTGCAAAGTAGTAGGAGAGGTGGATCAATAAACAATTATTTTCAAAAGAATATGGCGTCGTGCTAAGTGCCAACAACCACGGCTTATTTAAATATCTAACTTTTTTTTTCTCTCTCTCTTACTTGTTTGCTGTTCGTCATTGTCATGTTTTCTTCTTTGTATCCGAGTTAATATATATAGTACTGTTTAATTCATTTCATCAACACACAAACACACACAGACACACACACTTGAACATCATTCTTTCATGGTAGGAAAACCTAGTTATATCCTAGTTATATCCTAGTTATATAGCTTGCTTTGCCCACATTTTTGTCTCTCTAGCTAGCCCATATTTGGAATATATAGCTAGCTACCTAATTAATTACATTTTGGAGAATTTAAGACAGTGATATGCATGGCATATTTGCAATAATAAAAAAAAAATAAGTATATATTCGACAAGGAAACTAACTGAGAATAATTGTCAATTATAAGACAAAAATCTGATTTGAAAACAGTAACTTTTATCTCATTCTCAGAATAATTGACATTAAGACACTGTAGGTAATTAATCGTTACATTGGATTTTGTAAAACAGGATCCAGTAAATGTCCAGAAATTTATATTTACGAACAGAAATAATTAAATTTGGACAATGAACTAATGAAGTATATATTATAGTTGTCAAATGTTTTTTTCCTGAAAACACCAAAAAAACTGAGAAATAACTGAGGGTACAATGAACTTCTCCTAAATATGGGCATCACTATCACAATAGTGAGAGGTTACCTAAAAACTGAGACTACTTGCTTACCTTCTCTCTCTTTATTTTTATTTTGAAAAAAAATTGACAGAGGCTGTCAAGAATTTGCTTACATTCTCTCTCTCTCTCTTTCTCCAGTCTCCACCAAACAAATATAAGAAAAACTCAATAGTTAAATTTCTGATTTTTGCTTGCTCAATGCAACTCATGTGACAACTATAATTAACTAAAATTTGGCTCTTTTCAACCACTCGATAATTATAACTGGTAGGTATCTACCCGGTTGACAATTTTGTTCTTACTATTTAATTAGAATTTAATAATGATTGGATTTAGATTCCATCCAGATTATTATTGTATGTTGTCATCGAAAAAGAATATTCAAATTTAAATTACAACCTTACACTTGTTTCGCAAATCACCGTACACGAAGCAACTAACGATCGTAATAAGCAAGGTTACATGTCAATGACAAATGACGAAGGCGGAGAACAAGTAGCTATAAAAAAAATCAACCTTGTCATCTGAGCTCCATACACCATTCATTTAATATGAACTGGTAATCATTCAGCTATTTTTTATATATTTCAAATTGTGCTAGAATTTCAATTTGCATACTTAATTTATTATCATAACTTGTGGTTCTTAGTTCTTACAATAGTAATAATTTGATGTCATTTAATCATATAGTAGATCAAATGCTTATGTGTTAGGTAAAGTTCATGATTAATTGGACATCAAAATACATACAACACCAAATCAAGCTAGGCATGTTTTTCTTTACGCTTTACGTGATACCTTAATGGATCGATGACGTTTTTTTTATGAAATCAGCTAATTTATTCTTCTGGCGAGATATATATATGCTGAATTAATTGAAGGTATTGTATGCAGAATAAATTATATATATGCTACCATAAATATAACTGGATAAATAGAATTCAGTAAATACCAATCAGTTAGTTAAGAATTAAATATGGACATGCAAGATTTGGTTGATCATGGCACATTAAATTTGAAATGCAAAGTTTACTAGTATCATTTGGGAGATGTAATACTTTATGGTAGTGGCTATGTTAACAAACCTCTCATATAATTTATGTTTGTGGTTATGTTAACAAACCTCTCATTGGTGATTGATTATAATCTTAAACTTTTTGCTCCATGTGAATATAGTATCTGCTATTGGAGGAGAGTAAATTCATGATTGGTTGGTAATGAGTGTTCTGTGGTCATAGCTAACTTAAAAGGAATATTACGGACCACAAGACAGAGTTCATATATGTACTTCTATAAAGAATTACTAAAGTTGACACGAATAATACATGCCAACAACTTGGTGTAATCCCACATGAACTTGGTGTTAATTACAACTTACAAGCCATTTTTTGTAAATGTTATATTGACAATGATATACTAAGAGATATATTTTAATTTTTATCCCTTAAATATATATATATATATATATATAACAAAATATATATATATACACACTGCTAGAAAAGTTTTGGAGGTAATATATATCGTGCATTACGTTTACGTACACAAGAGAGAATGACCTCTGATTATAAAGATTGCAAGATGCATTAACTAATTAAGAGAATAATTAGTAGGTTGATTAATTAGGCATATTTTGTTTCCATGTTGAACTAATTAAGGAAGAAGGAGCTGACCCCAATATTCTGCCCCCTAAATTAATAAAAAATATTGAATTAATAATGAGAAACCTGGTACTGGAATTAATATATTAAGTAAATTACAAGTAAATAATGTCATTGACATAATAGGAGAAACCACACTAGACTGCGATGTTCAAACAGATTGAAAAGAAATATATTAAGTAGACTAATAAATTTTCTTTATATAAAAATTTCGAGAAGTGTCTGCTAAAATATATGCATCATTGTGCTGGTATGTAAATACTGTGACACTGTTGGTAGAAGAAATTAATTCCCTGACAGCTGTGAGAACAAACATGCACATATATGGTTTTAATTGTGCACTGATGCACGTGTCCCATCCTTTCACTGAAAGTTGGTTAATGGTTCAACAAATCAGAAGACATTTCAGCTAATCAAATGTCAGACATATTTCTCCATAGAATTATACAAAGAATAATGTATAGCGTGAGAACATGGCTCCTAGTGGATATTTTAAAATTGCATTTCTTTTTTGGTAGCATGTGTGCTACCACTTTAAGTATAGTATTGACTTGTTAACTTAATATTATAAGAGCCTCCATGCAACGTCACTATACAACCTCTTCGTCTGTCACTGTGTGTGGGTGTGTGTGTGTGGTGTTGTTGTGCACTTAAGTATTTATGTCGGTTAAGAACAAGCTGTATGTAACTGGGGGAACTAATTATTTTGAACAAACAAGGCTAAAAAATCTAACTAGAAATGGGAAGACAAAACTTTGAAAAATTTCAGCATAAGCAATTTAGTTAAGAAGATTACATGTATATATTATAAAAGCATATTAATTTAAGTTAAATTTAAACAGAATGGTAGACATGTAGGTAGAAGGTAGCTACTTTGAATTGCATGTCTCTCCCACCTAGACAGGCTAAGGTTGTTAGTAGGTTTTACCTTCTTTATAAGCTGCAGCATTAGGCAATGATATATTCCTTGAAAAAGATAATTAATTAGGGGAACTAGTTAAGTGTACATCGCATCATAATCTCATGGAAGAGCAGCTAGCTTAGGTAGTTTAGAAGCTATTCACATGGATGATTAATTGTCAATATTGTTCGTGATATGATGACGATAGTTGCCATATCAATGCCGTACTTCAGCACGCAAGATTATTGACAAGTTTATTTTTATACAGCCTGTCATTATAATATAATGTTTAAATGTTTAAGCCTACACAACGATGGCACATGTCGGCTAGGAATATTTCCTGCCAAGGTTATAATTAGTTTTGTTTACCCAAATTTTTTATATATACACGTTAAATACGTAACAAGATATAGCGAGGCGTAAGATGAACGATGAGGTCAATTACAATCAATATCAAATGTAGAAAATATCTATAGAGATATATAGTGCTTTCTGGCATCCATTGCCTTTTGAACCATACTTCTCTGTGCCACAAGATGATTATTTATTTGGTGCAAATGTAGTACTTTGTGAAACTTATTTATCATTCTTCTCTGATTGTGATGCAAGGTGAGGAGCATGCTAGTTGGGGAACATATGTTATTTACTTTTGTATAAGTGGGATATCAATGAAAATGTGAAAATCTAGTACAGTATACTGTGCAGTATGTTTAGGCCATTCCTTTATTAATTAAGGCAGTTTCATAGATACCATAACCTGTAAATTACCCATATATGTATAAGATGAAGTTTTAGCTACCTTTTAAGTATAACTGTAGATAATCATATTGCGGGAAGGAATATTCCTGTTTGAATTAATATAATAATTTCTAATAAACTCTGAATGAGATGGCTTGAAGGATTGGCATCATACTGCCCCTTGGAGGCAGTACAGCTTAATTTATTTGGCAATAGATATTTCATTACCTCTTTGAAGAGGTCATTATACTGCCCCTTGGAGGCAGTACAGCTTACGCATTAAAGAGAATAATAACTCGATCTAACGATCAAAGTTGTATATGCATTAATAAATTAAAAGGATAAGCCACTAACCTTCAAAAAAAAAAAATTAAAAGCTGATGCAATCATTTTCTGGTACCAACTCTAGCAGAGATGAAGAATAGTACTATTGAATGTTATAAAACTAGTATTAGTACAATAGCCATGAATATCAAATAATGATAGTACAATATATAGTCATAAATAGCAAATAAAGAATTCTACAATGGAGTTAGGCTGACTATTATAAAGAGATAAAGTACTAATTCTGTATCCATGATATGTCTTTCTGTCTAGCTATTCTATGAAATCTGCAATCTCCAGATATGCCAAAATGCTCCCATTGACTTTAGAAGAAAATCAATATAAAATGAAAGCCCACCCTGTCAAGATCTACAGTATTTGCTGCAAAAATTAAATCCAAACAACATACAGTTGAGACAGAGAGAATAAGTATTATGTGCAAACTATAGTATGTTTTTCATTGCCTAGGCATCATTGGTTGATCAGCAAATGGAAGTATAATATAACCCCTTCTGTTAAGAAGCTGGTAATAAAGAAAAGGAACCCAGAACATGCAGAGTAATGATCATGTTGCTCATTCAATGTAATCAATATCTTGTTAATTATAGTAAAAATATTTTGAAGCTAAAAGCTCCCAAATACTTATAGTCAAAGATATTCAATAAAAACTAAAATGAATCCAAAAGATGCCACGAACATAATGGATATTACTACACCATAGCTGAACTAAAGTTTTTTGCACAAACAATGATAAGAAAAAAAATTAACACTTATTTAAGCAAGCTCATAGAGCCAAACATTTTCATTTGGAAAATGATAGAGCTACAATGGTCTTACTTTCCGAGAAACAAAAAAGCACTTCTAATTTTACAAGTCCTTAGCTTAAGTAAGAGTAATAATTAGTAAATTAAACAATACATTGCAGCCAATCATAATTTAAATCACAAAACATAAAATAATGTAAACTAAAAACTAATAAACTCACAAGTCAATTAAAATAAAAAAAGTAAAAGACAAACATGATCTCCCAATTTGGATGTATCAATAACCTCGCTCCAGTACCAACACATTGGAATTAAATGTTCCAATGATGTAAATCAAGAACAATCCAAATGCTGGAAGAAGGAATAACCTTTCTTGTAGCATTATGATGAAAGACAAGGAAACCAACAATTAACAACACAGAGCCAAATAAATAGATAAAACATTTTTACAGTGGTTTGTTTTGATACCAGAAACTCTGTAGTGATTTATCACTATTAGCTTCATACATTGTACTTCAATCTGTCAAAAGATTGCATATATTTAGCTTTCTCATAGTAGTTTCAGATTTCAAATTACTGATTATATCAGTAAGTCTGTCATATGAAAATTTAGCATTATTGATAAGATTGATATGTATATGGAAGACTGGTCCAATTATTACCCATTCATATTTCTTAATTATACTGAGTTGGTGATGTAATTGAATTAGGTTGTTGAAATATAGGATATATGTATAATAAATGAGGCACAAAAATAATCTATCTATTTTGAACTCATTCTTATTAAACTTTCCAATATAATCATACAATCGAGAACAAGTTGTATAGTATCTTCCCATTGATAATTCCTTTATATATGTTTCCAGTTCATTTATTGCTCTTCCTTAACCATCTTTTAGTGTTCTTTCTGCTTCAAGATTTTGAGTTTTTAAAGTAATGGAATTAGACTTTGAACTGTTTTACTTATTCATATAATTGATTTCTATTACCTATAGCTCCTCATTGGCTTGGACGTCGTCATGCAAGTTACATATGGCAATTAAAAAATGAACTAATTGTTTATCAAGCTAATCATTTCGGCGTAAACATAATAAAATCATGGTGCACTTTTCAATATTTAAAATAATCAGAATAATGACGAAGGCATGTACGGCACCTATATTATTAATTGTTTTAATATAAGGTTATGTATAATCAAATAACAATATTGTACACGGAAATACCTACTAATACAATTACCTACTAATCCCAATGTAATTAAGAGTACTCCTTTTAACACTTGTCTCAGTTTCCAGGACAAATTTTAGTGCAACTCAACTAATGCATCGATATCATTTCCCGACTTGTTCTTTTTGTTGAATGAGTTAAATTCCACGCTGAACGCTAATTTATCATAATCTGTATGCAAAAGCGGCTTAAAAGTATTCATCATGATGCGACTTGCTCAACAGTAACTTATTCAATAGCACACAATATAGGTTTACAAATTCGTTAGCACGCAACATAATGAAATGGTGAAGGACTGATTGTTATTCAGACTTTGTGCTTAAAAATTAATAACTCTAAATCATTATTGCGTGTCATAAAACATGAATATTTAGAATGATTCTTTAAAGACACATTCTCTTTATTATTCTTAACAGTCATTGTCCAAACTATATCATATATTAAATTGAAAATGATTGCTTAAGATGACTTTTTCATTGATGTCTTTATTGCATTACAGTAAAGTGTTCTTCATCTAGGAGATCAATACGTTAATGTGGATTTCCAAGGAAATTCATAGAGGAAAAAATCATGCAAAAGTGCTTTCCTAGCTACCAAGATATATACTGGATTTTAATTATGTTATTAATTAACTTTTCTTTATCTGTTCACTAATTGATTTAGTCATCATTGCATATTGCTTAGGATAGGAGAGCTTACTTTTTTCTTAGATATTTTTATTATAAGAAAAAAAAAATCTTAGATATTTTCATATAAGAAAATGTATCTTCTTTTTGTTTCCATTACGAGCTCTGGTGTTATGGATTGATAAATCATTGCAAAGCCTACATAATCCAAGGTCACATTTTTCATATTTTTTCTTTGAATTGAAAATCCCTCAAACAGGGATATCAATTTAAATTTTCAGTAAACCCAGCTTTCTTTTTTTTGAAAGTCAGTTCGCAAGAAGCCTTCTAACAATATATTAATAAAAAAGGTTATTTACAATCTCCCAAAGGGAGCATCACAATCTCCAATCGTAAACAAAACATACACTAATAAAGACTGCAAAGGAGAGGGCCTGAAATGGGTCCGCAAAATGCCGGTGCAGCCATGGCAAATTTCGAAATCCCCAGAAACGATGGTTATTTGGTTTATTTTTTTTTTAACTGTGCTAGAAATAAAAATTTCGGGATCCAAGGAGTGGGTCCCACTATCCACAGCATTATAATAGCAGATATTTAGAATATTTAGAATAGTACTACTAAACATTCTAATTATTTTTTATAAAATTAAAGTTAACATTTTTTTCTGAAGCACACTTTGTGTTTGTCGCATGTGTTCATACATAAAAGTATCCTAGGTATTCTAGTTGGTCGAAATTAAACTTATAATAAGCATTTATTTTTGTTTTCATATCCGTCAATGATATTGGAATTGAAAATGCAAATCTGCTTTTTCTCATATATGTTAAAGGATTTTATTTTGTGCATCTTCTAATATTTAAATATTTAACCTTAATTAAAATTTTGCAAAGCGAACTATATATTCTCTATATCTTCAGATGATTGCAGAAAATATATATTTAATTCTGATATGGATAAATTTTCAATTAAAAATAGTAAAATGTCCTGCTTCAGTCAGAATTTTAATAAATTTGGGTTACATTTCAATTTTCTTTTTTAAGAAAAAAGTACACTGACATTCCCTATCAAATTAATGAAAATGCTCAATTCAGGAATTGTACTTCGTAACAATTACATGTGTAGCCCTACAATAATCACAGAGTGCATGTGTGCCTCTCAACAGGTATATATGTTGACCTAACATTTTATTTATTCTGAAATTGTAATGTGCATTATATTATTAAAGGAATCAGGAATCCAAAGTAACGATGACTACAAGCAAATTGAGAAATACCTTGAAAAACTGATATATGGATTGATATATATGTAGCGACTTTATTCAATAATCAATTACGACTTAGGTTTAACCCCCTAAAAATATAAACATTTTACAAGTCTCATTTTAAAGTATATACTGCATCTTAATCCATTTGAAAATTATTAAGAGCATATATATTGTTGAATGTTCATGCCAGAAAAAAAACTTGTGGGGACAATAAAGTTATCTATAGTAGTTGAAAAGTTATTCACATCAATAATTTTTTTTATTTCAGAAAATATGGAGTTACTAATTAGGAAAAAAAAGAAAGAAAATTCAAGTGGCTTATAGACGACAGATAAAATTTCTTAAACATTTTGAGACATAAACCAAATTTTAGTTATTCAAGAAGAAATTAAATTATCATATACAATTTCGTTATTGTTCTGCCAATTGTCAACATCCACCTTTTGCATCTCACCTTCCACATAGATGAATAGTTAATTCTAATTGATTTCATAAGTAATTAATTAAATAATGAGGAAGGTTCAAAATGACTCTACTTTTTATGTTTGTTTTGTGGCTCTATATATTTTTTAAACTGTAATATAACATAAAAGGTTAATTTTAAATGTCAAAATAGGACTGTTTAGAGATTATCTATATATATTATTTTCTCTATGTACACGCAAAAGATTATTACATTTTAACTTTGTGTTGTTTGTTATCAAGAACTTGCAAAAAATACATTGGTGTCAACAATTTCTAGACGTTATTTTTTTCAACTTATTGATTCATATAAAAAACATAACCGAATAATAATATATTTTTATGTGAATGTAGAAAAAAAAATAATACTGATCACATATAACGATTTTATTTTGACGTAAGTTTTAATAATTTTGTTATTAGAAAATTAAAAAGTGAAAGTATAGTGAGAACAAAAATAAAGACATTTGAACTCTGCTCTTAAATAATTTTACCCAATTTTTCTGAATTAACTACACAGTACATCAACCCATGCATTGACACCTCTAACTCACGTGCAGCCATTGCATGGTTTGCTTTAATGCAATCAGATAGTGTTTTCTATAAATGAAACCATACACAATACTTAATGCAAGATCATACATTCTATGAAAGACATAGAGCTGGAATCTCGTGCACATGCATGAGCATCATTTGTTTCATTGCAATAAATGCACATAACATAACATACCTTAATTATATGCCTAAACAAGATATCAGTGTTTATTGTCTTATATTCTGTTAGGTGAATAAAGAATTGCATCTAATAGATCGTGCAAAGTAGTAGGAGAGGTGGATCAATAAACAATTATTTTCAAAAGAATATGGCGTCGTGCTAAGTGCCAACATATATGGCTTATTTAAATATCTAACTTTTTTTTTTCTCTTTCTCTCTTACTCGTTTGCTGTTCGTCAGTGTCATGTTTTCTTCTTTGTATCCGAGTTAATATATATAGTACTGTTTAATTCATTTCATCAACACACAAACACACACACACACACTTGAACATCATTCTTTCATGGTTGGAAAACCTAGTTATATCCTAGTTATATAGCTTGCTTTGCCCACATTTTTGTCTCTCTAGCTGGCCTATATTTGGAATATATAGCTAGCTAGCAACCTAATTAATTACATTTTGGAGAATTTAAGACAGTGATATGCATGGCACATTTGCAATAATAAAAAAAAATAAGTATATGATCGACAAGGAAACTAACTGAGATTAATTGTCAATTATAAGACAAAACGCTGATTTGAAAACAGTAACTTTTATCTCATTCTAAGAATAATGGCAATAAGACACTGTAGGTAAATAATCGTTACATTGGATTTTGTAAAACAGGATCCAGTAAATGTCCAGAAATTTATTATGAACAGAAATAATTAAATTTGGACAATGAACTAATGAAGTATATATTATAGTTGTCAAATGTTTTTTTCCTGAAAACACCAAAAAAACTGAGAAATAACTGAGGGTACAATGAACTTCTCCTAAATATGGGCATCACTATCACAGTAGTGAGAGGATACCTAAAAACTGAGACTACTTGCTTACCTTCTCTCTCTTTATTTATTTTGAAAAAAAAATTGACAGAGGCTGTCAAGAATTTGCTTACCTTCTCTCTCTCTCTCTCTCTTTCTCCACCAAACAAATATAAGAAAAACTGAATAGTTAAATGCCGTATTTTAGCAAGCTCAATGCAACTCATGTGACAACTATAATTAACTAAAATTTGTCTCTTTTCAACCACTCGATAAACTGGTATGTATCTACCAGTTGACAATTTTGTTCTTAATTTACCTAATTTATTATCATAACTTGTGGTTCTTAGTTCTTACAATAGTAATAATTTGATGTCATTTAATCATATAATAGATCAAATGCTTATGTGTTAGGTAAAGTTCATGATTAATTGGACATCAAAATACATACAACACCAAATCAAGCTAGGTATCTTTCTCAAAAAAAAATCAAGCTAGGTATGTTTTTCTTTACGCTTTCTTTGATACCTTAATGGATCGATGACGTTTTGTTTTGATGAAATCAGCTAATTTATTCTTCTGGTGAGATATATATATGCTGAATGAATTGAAAGTATTTTATGCAGAATAAATTCTATATATGCTACCATAAATATAACTGGATAAATAGAATTCTGTAAATACCATTCAGTTAGTTAATTAAAAATTATCTGGAATAGAAATGAAGAAACCATATTAAATATGGACATGCATGATTTGGTTGATCATGGCACATTCAATTTGAAATGCAAAGTTTACTAGTATCATTTGAGAGGTAATACTTTATGGTAGTGGCTATGTTAACAAACCTCTCATATAATTTATGGTTGTGGTTGTGTTAACAAACCTCTCATTAATTAGTGATTGATTATAATCTTGAACTTTTTGCTCCATGTGAATATAGTATCTGCTATTGGAGGAGAGTAAATTCATGATTAGTTGGTAATGATTGTTCTGTGGTCATAGCTAACTTAAAAGGAATATTACGGACCACAAGACAGAGTTCATACATATACTTATATAAAATTTACTAAAGTTGACATGAATAATACATGCCAACAACTTGGTGTAATCCCACATGAACTTGGTGTTAATTACAACTTACAAGTCATTTTTTGTAAATGTTATATTGACAGTGATATACTAAGAGATATATTTTTATTTTTATCCCTTAAATATATATATATATATATATATATATATATAACAAAATATATATACACACTGCTAGAAAAGTTTTGGAGGTAGTATATATCGTGCATTAGGTTTACGTACAACAAGAGAGAATGACCTCTGATTATAAAGATTGCAAGATGCATTAACTAATTAAGAGAATAATTAGTAGGTTGATTAATTAGGCATATTTGTTTCCATGTTGAACTAATTAAGGAAGAAGGAGCTGACCTCAATATTCTGCCCCCTAAATTAATAAAAAAATATTGAATTAATATATGAGAAACCTGGTACTGGAATTAATATATTAAGTAAATTACAAGTAAATAATGTCATTGACATAATAGGAGAAACCACAGTAGACTGTGATTTTAAACAGATGTGAAAAGAAATATATTAAGTAGATTAATAAATTTGCTTTATATAAAAATTACGAGAAGTATCTGCTAAAATATATGCATCATTGTGCTGGTATGTAAATACTGTGACACTGTTGGTAGAAGAAATTAATTCCCTGACAGCTGTGAGAACAAACATGCACATATATGGTTTTAATTGTGCACTGATGCACATGTGTCCCATCCTTTCACTGAAAGTTGGTTAATGGTTCAACAAATCAGAAGACATTTCAGCTAATCAAGTGTCAGACAGAAATTTACTAATTAATTGTTAAAACGCAGCTAATGTAGAAGAATCTATGATTAAAGGAAGAAATATTAAGAGAGTACTGTCAATAGAAGAAGTTGACCAAATTCCAGCAGCTATCTCTTCATCTTCTAACATTAAATCAAGTGAAGTCCAAAGCAAAAATGATCTTGCCAACGGTTCAATATTTGAGACGGAAAAAGAAGACGGTGTTGCAAGGAACAAGCTGCGGCTAACCCGAGATCAGGCGTCTTTTCTTGAAGAGAGCTTCAAAAAACAAAGCATCCTCAATCCGGTATGTTGGTGCCTCTTGTGTGCATGTCTATTTAATTTTTGTTTCTATAAAAGGATTGATGATCCCTGAATAAATACAACTAACACAAAGCTTGTTTAAAATTTTGCAACAACAGAAGCAGAAGCTAGTTCTTTCCAAACAGCTCAACCTTAAACCGCGGCAAGTGGAGGTTTGGTTCCAGAATAGAAGAGCCAGGTAATTAATTATTGTATTATTTTCTTAAATAATTTTAGTACTTATCAGAATATATATATATATATATACCAATCTCTGTTATTCTAGCAAATCCAAAGATATCCAAATAAATATAGTGCCTCTGTAGTAATATGCAACATGACATGCTACACACACAAGTACACTGAAAAAAATAACTAAAACCTATACACTCTTTGCTTTTACATTATCATCAAAGAATGCCCAATTTATGAGTAGTAGTTAATCATTGCTCAGTAATTCTAATTAATAAAGAAGACAACAAGGATGAACACTTACATTGGAAATATATTTCTATAATTTTTAACCCATTTTTATACATGACTTTGATGGAAAACACAAACTAAGATTTGCCTGTTCACATCGCAAAAACAGAACAAAGCTGAAGAAAACTGAGATGGATGAGTACCTCAAAAGATGCTGCAATATGTTGACACTTGAGAATAGACGTCTTCAGAGAGAGGTGGCCGAGTTACGGATGCTCCAAAAAAAACCCCGACCCACATCCATTTTATATGCACATAAACCCTAGCTTGTGCATCTCTTGTAAGCGCGCAAATGTTTCTTCATCGGCATCTGTTGCAACGGTCACTTTCGACAATCAATCCAATTCATTTGCTTATCTTGTCTAACCGTAAACGTAAATTCGACCAGATCGTCACAGCTAGACAATAGTTGCACTTATTGTACTTTGACTCTCATCTCATCCTAAAATAATTGTATATGTCCTGATAAATTTTTTGACGTTAGGAAACCCTAACTTTCACTTAATTAATGGTTGGTATTTTAAGTAATCAATTGTAAATAAGATCCTTGAATTGGATAGCTAAATGAACTAGAGTAAAAACCTGAAATTGTGCATTGTTAGAACTTAATAAAAGTTTAATTTGAGCACAGGTTTGTAAACAATAATAACCCTGTCTCAGATTATTATATGAAATTCTTTCATTCTTTGTATTTTAAATATTCATTCACAAAGGGTTTTTGTGGGAGAGATTCATGCCTCAGGAACTAAGTGACCTATTGATTTAAAAGTTAAAAAAAAAAATCCTGCACCGTAACTTAGCCTATCAACATCGGATCAGACTCTGCTGCTCTTCCGAGAGAAGAGCAGGGTCCTGCTCTTCCGATCTCAACCATTCAAATTTTTTCATTCACGTATCTCAAGAAAAGAACTTTTTCATGCACAGATCTCAACGATTTTGAATAGTTGAGTCGGTTCCATCAACATCAACATCAATTGAACAATATTCCTCAAAATGAAGAATTCTTCAAATATTTAGATTAAAATGAGACGTACATATATAATTGCAGAGAGATCTAAGTGGCATTCTGTGCTGCGATTCATTCCGTTTTGACAGTAGCTTGGATCTACATCGTGTCTATTTTATACATTTATATATATTTGAACAGGTATGATTTTGATAGGATCCTAGTAGTGGGTCCCACTATCCAGAACATTATAACAGCAGATATTTAGAATATTTAGAATTAATAGTACTACTAAACATTCTAATTATTTTTTATAAAATTAAAGTTAACATTTTTTACTGAAGCACACTTTGTGTTTGTCGCATGTGTTCATACATAAAAGTATCCTAGGTATTCTAGTTGGTCGAAATTAAACTTATAATAAGCATTTATTTTGTTTTCATATCCGTCAATGATATTGGAATTGAAAATGCAAATCTTCTTTTTCTCATATATGTTAAAGGATTTTCTTTTGTGCATCTTCTAACATTTAAATATTTAATCTTAATTAAAATTTAGCAAAGACAACTATTCTCTATATCTTCAGATGATTGCAGAAAATATATATTTAATTCTGATATGGATAAAATTTTCAATTAAAAATAGTCAAATGTCCTGCTTCAGTCAGAATTTTAATAAATTTCGGTTACATTTCAATTTTCTTTTTTTAAGAAAAAAGTACACTGACATTCCCTATCAAATTAATGAAAATGCTCAATTCAGGAATTGTACTTCGTAACAATTACATGTGTAGCCCTACAATAATCACAGAGTGCATGTGTGCCTTCCAACAGGTATGTTGACCTAACATTTTACTTATTCTGAAATTGTAATTAATATGCAATATATTATTAAAGGAATCAGGAATCCAAAGTAACGATGACTACAAGCAAATTGAGAAATACCATGAAAAACTGATATATGGATTGACATATATATGCAGCGAATTTATTCAATAATCAATTACTTAGGTTTAACCCCCTAAAAATATAAACATTTTATACTGCATCTTAATCCATTTGAAAATTATTAAGAGCATATATATGTTGAATGTTCATGCCAGAAAAAAAAACTTGTGGGGACATTAAAGTTATCTATAGTAGTAGAAAAGTTATTCACATCAATAATTTTTTTTAGTTCAGAAAATATGGAGTTACTAATTAGGAAAAAAAGAAACAAAATTCAAGTGGCTTATAGACGACCGATAAAATTTCTTAAACATTTTGAGACATAACCAAATTTTAGTTATTCAAGAAGAAATTAAATTATCATATACAATTTTGTTATTGTTCTGCCAAATGTCAACATCTACCTTTTGCATCTCAGCTTACACATAGATGAATAGTTAATTCTAATTGATTTCATAAGTATTTAATTAAATAATGAGGAAAGTTCAAAATGCCTCTACTTTTTATGTTTTTATTGTGGCTCTACATATTTTTTAAATTGTAATATAACTTAAAAGTTTAATTTTAAATGTCAAAATAGGATTGTTTAGAGATGATCTATATATATTATTTTCTCTATGTACACGCAAAAGATTATTACATTTTAACTTTGTGTTGTTTGTTATCAAGAGCTTGCAAAAAATACATTGGTATCAACAATTTCTAGACGTTATTTTTTTCAACTTATTGATTCATATAAAAACATTACCGGATAATAATATATTTTTATGTGAATGTAGAAAAAAAATCATATTGATCACATATAACGATTTGATTTTGACGTAAGTTTTAAAAAATTTATTATTAGAAAATTAAAAAGTGAAAGTATAGTGAGAACACAAAATATAGTTCAAATTTGAACTCTGCTCTTAAATAATTTTACCCAATTTTCCTGAATTAACTACACAGTACATCAACCCATGCATTGGCACCTCTAACTCACGTGCAGCCATTGCATGGTTTGCTTTAATGCAATCAGATAGTGTTTTCTATAAATGAAACCATACACAATATTTAATGCAAGATCATACATTCTATGAAAGACATAGAGCTGGAATATCGTGCACATGCATGAGCATCATTTGTTTCATTGCAATAAATGCACATAACATAACATACCTTATAATTATATATATGCCTAAACAAGATATCAGTGTTTATTGTCTTATATTCTGTTAGGTGAATAAAGAATTGCATCTAATCGATCGTGCAATGTAGTAGGAGAGGTGGATCAATAAACAATTATTTTCAAAAGAATATGGCGTCGTGCTAAGTGCCAACAACCATGGCTTATTTAAATATCTAACTCTGTTTTTCTCTTTCTCTCTTACTTGTTAGCTGTTCGTCATTGTCATGTTTTCTTCTTTGTATCCGAGTTAATACATATAGTACTGTTTAATTCATTTCATCAACACACAAACACACACAGACACACACACTTGAACATCATTCTTTCATGGTAGGAAAACCTAGTTATATCCTAGTTATATAGCTTGCTTTGCCCACATTTTTGTCTCTCTAGCTAGCCTATATTTGGAATATATAGCTAGCTACCTAATTAATTACATTTTGGAGAATTTAAGACAGTGATATGCATGGAATATTTGCAATAATAAAAAAAAATAAGTATATATTCGACAAGGAAACTAACTGAGATTAATTGTCAATTATAAGACAAAAAGCTGATTTGAAAACAGTAACTTTTATCTCATTCTCAGAATAATTGACATTAAGACACTGTAGGTAATTAATCGTTACATTGGATTTTGTAAAACAGGATCCAGTAAATGTCCAGAAATTTATATTTATGAACAGAAATAATTAAATTTGGACAATGAACTAATGAAGTATATATTATAGTTGTCAAATGTTTTTTTTCCTGAAAACACCAAAAAAACTGAGAAATAACTGAGGGTACAATGAACTTCTCCTAAATATGGGCATCACTATCACAATAGTGAGAGGTTACCTAAAAACTGAGACTACTTGCTTACCTTCTCTCTCTTTATTTTTATTTTGAAAAAAAAATTGACAGAGGCTGTCAAGAATTTGCTTACCTTCTCTCTCTCTCTCTTTCTCCAGTCTCCACCAAACAAATATAAGAAAAAATGAATAGTTAAATGCCTGATTTTAGCTTGCTCAATGCAACTCATGTGACAACTATAATTAACTAAAATTTGGCTCTTTTCAACCACTCGATAATTATAACTGGTAGGTATCTACCTGGTTGACAATTTTGTTCTTACTATTTAATTAGAATTTAATAATGATTGGTTTCAGATTCCACCCAGATTATTATTGTATGTTGTCATCGAAAAAGACAAATTTAAACAACCTTACACTTGTTTCGCAAATCACCGTACACGAAAAAACTAAAGATCGTAATAAGCAAGGTTACATGTCAATGACAAATGACGAAGGCGGAGAACAAGTAGCTATAAAAAAAATCAACCTTGTCTTCTGAGCTCCATACACCATTCATTTAATATGAACTGGTAATCATTCAGCTATTTTTTATATATTTCAAATTGTGCTAGAATTTCAATTTGCATACTTAATTTATTATCAAAACTTGTGGTTCTTAGTTCTTACAATAGTAATAATTTGATGTCATTTAATCATATAGTAGATCAAATGCTTATGTGTTAGGTAAAGTTCATGATTAATTGGACATCAAAATACATACAACACCAAATCAAGCTAGGCATGTTTTTCTTTACGCTTTACGTGATACCTTAATGGATCGATGACGTTTTTTTTATGAAATCAGCTAATTTATTCTTCTGGCGAGATATATATATGCTGAATTAATTGAAAGTAATTGTATGCAGAATAAATTCTATATATGCTACCATAAATATAACTGGATAAATAGAATTCAGTAAATACCAATCAGTTAGTTAAGAATTATCTGGAAGAAATGAAGAAACCGTATTAAATATGGACATGCATGATTTGGTTGATCATGGCACATTCAATTTGAAATGCAAAGTTTACTAGTATCATTTGAGGAGATGTAATACTTTATGGTAGTGGCTATGTTAACAAACCTCTCATATAATTTATGGTTGTGGTTATGTTAACAAACCTCTCATTGGTGATTGATTATAATCTTCAACTTTTTGCCCCATGTGAATATAGTATCTGCTATTGGAGGAGAGTAAATTCATGATTAGTTGGTAATGATTGTTCTGTGGTCATAGCTAACTTAAAAGGAATATTACGGACCACAAGACAGAGTTCATATATATACTTCTATAAAGATTTACTAAAGTTGACATGAATAATACATGCCAACAACTTGGTGTAATCCCACATGAACTTGGTGTTAATTACAACTTACAAGTCATTTTTTGCAAATGTTATATTGACAATGATATACTAAGAGATATATTTTTATTTTTATCCCTTAAATATATATATATAACAAAATATATATACACACTGCTAGAAAAGTTTTGGAGGTAGTATATATTGTGCATTAGGTTTACAACAAGAGAGAATGACCTCTGATTATAAAGATTGCAAGATGCATTAACTAATTAAGAGAATAATTAGTTGGTTGATTAATTAGGCATATTTGTTTCCATGTTGAACTAATTAAGGAATGAAGGAGCTAACCTCAATATTCTGTCCCGTAAATTAATAAAAAATATTGAATCAATATATGAGAAACCTGGTACTGGAATTAATAAATTAAGTAAATTACAAGTAAATAATGTCATTGACATAATAGGAGAAACCACACTAGACTGCAATGTTTAAACAGATGTGAAAAGAAATATATTAAGTAGATTAATAAATTTTCTTCATATAAAAATTACGAGAAGTATCTGCTAAAATGTATGCATCATTGTGCTGGTATGTAAATACTGTGACACTGTTGGTAGAAGAAATTAATTCCCTGACAGCTGTGAGAACAAACATGCACATATATGGTTTTAATTGTGCACTGAGGCACATGTGCCCCATCCTTTCACTGAAAGTTGGTTAATGGTTCAACAAATCAGAAGACATTTCAGCTAATCCAGTGTCAGACATATTTCTCCATAGAATTATATAAAGAATAATGTATAGCGTGAGAACATGGCGCCTAGTGGATATTTTAAAATTGCATTTCTTTTTGGTAGCATATGTGCTACCACTTTAAGTATAGTATTGACTTGTTGGCTTTATGGGTATTATATAGGTGTAATATTATAAGAGCCTCCCATGCAACGTCACTATACAACCTCTTCGTCTGTCACTGTGTGTGTGTGTGTGTGTGTGTGGTGTTGTTGTGCACTTAAGTATTTATGTCGGTTAAGAACAAGCTGTATGTAACTGGGGGAACTAATTATTTTGAACAAACATGGCTAAAAAATCTAAGTAGAAATGAGAAGACAAAACTTTGAAAAATTTCAGCATATGCAATTTAGTTAAGAAGATTACATGTATATATATTCTAAAAGCATATTAATTTGAGTACAATTTAAACGAAATGGTAGACTTGTAGCTAGAAGGTAGCTACATTGAATTGTTTCTCTCTCCCACCTAGACAGGCTAAGGTCGTTAGTAGGTTTTACCTTCTTTATAAGCTGCAGCATTAGGCAATGATCAATATATTCCTTGAAAAAGATAATTAATTAGGGAAATTAGTTAAGTGTACATTGCATTATAATCTCATGGAAGGGGCAGCTAGCTTAGGTTTATGATTAGTTTAGAAGCTATTCACATGGATGATTAATTATAGAGTATGCTAATTGTCAATATTGTTCGTCATATTATGATGATAGTTACCATATCAATGCCGTATTCAGCACGCAAGATGTTGACAAGTTTATTATTATACAGCCTGTCATTATAATATAATGTTTAGATGTTTAAGTCCACACAATGATGGCACATGTCGGCTAGGGAATATTTCCTGCCAAGGTTATAATTAGTTTTGTTTACCCAAATTTTTTATATATACACGTTAAATACGTAACAAGAGAATTAGTTATAGCGAGGCGTAAGATGAACGATGAGGTCAATTACATCAATATCAAATGTAGAAAATATCTATAGTGATATATTGTGCTTTCTGGCATCCATTGCCTTTTGAACCATACTTCTCTGTGCCACGAAGATGCTTATTTATTTGGTGCAAATGTAGTATTTGGTGAAACTATTTATCATTCTTCTCTGATTGTGATGCAAGGTGAGGAGCATGCTAGACGGGGAACATATGTTATTTACCTTTCTAGAAGTGGTATATCAATGAAATATGAAAATAGAGTACAGTATACTGTGCAGTAAGTTTAGGCCATTCCTATATTAATTAAGGCAGTGACATAGATACCATAAGCTGTAAATTACCCATATATGTATAAGATGAAGTTTTAGCTACCTTTCAAGTACGACTGTAGATAATCATATTTCGGGTTGGAATATTCCTGTTTGAATTAATATATTAATTTCTAATAAACTCTGAATGAGATGGCTTGACAGATTGGCATCGGACTTAGCTGATAATAAGCTCTCTTAATTTATTTGGCAATAGATATTTCATTACCTCTTTGAAGAGGTCATTATACTGCCCCTTGGAGGCAGTACAGCTTACAGCATTAAAGAGAATAATAACTTGATCTAACGATCAAAGTTGTATATGCATTTATAAATTAAAAGGATGCAATCATTTTCTGGTACCAACTCTAGCAGAGATTAAGAATAGTAGTATTGATTGTTATAAAACTAGTATTAGTACAATAGCTATGAATAGCACATAATGATAGTACAATAGCTGTATATAACAAATAATGTTAGTACAATATATTGTTATTATCGCAATAAAGAATTCCAATGGAGTTAGGCTGACTATTATAAAGAGATAATGTACTTATTCTGTATCCATGATATTGTCTTTCTGTCTAACTATTCTATGAAACCTGCCATCTCCAGAAATGGCCAAAATGCTCCCCTTGACTTTAGAAGAAAATCAATATAAAAATGAAAGCCTCCCCCTGTCAAGACTACAGTATTTGCTGCAAAAATTAAATCCAAACAACATACTAGATTGAGACAAGAGACATAATATTATGTGCAAACTATAGTATGTTTTTTCATTGCTAGGCATCATTGTGTGATCAGCAATTGTAGTATAAGATACCCCTCTGTTAAGAAGCTGGTAATAAAGAAAGGGAACCCAGAACATGCAGAGTAATGATCATGTTGCTCATTCAATGTAATCATATCTTGTTATATAGTAAAAATATATTTGAAGCTAAAAGCTCCCAAATACTTATAATCAGATATATTCAATAAAACTAAAATGAATCCAAAAGATGCCATGCACATAATTGGATATTACTACCCATAGCTGAACTACAAAAATTATGTACTAACAATGATAGAAAAAAAAAATTAACACTTATTAAGCAAGCTCATATAGCCAAACATTTTCATTTGGAAATGATAGAGCTACAATGGTCTTACTTTCAGAGAAACAAAAAAGCAACTAATTTTACATGTCCTTAGCTTAAGTAAGAGTAATAATTAGTAAATTAAACAATACATTGCAGCCAATCATAATTTAAATCACAAAAGATAAAAATAATGTAAACTAAAAACTAATAAACTCACAAGTCAATTAAAATAAAAAATGTAAAACACAAACAT